>VOSG01000052.1:65429-78107 GCA_009761265.1 Halicephalobus sp. NKZ332
TAAAACTTTACCTTTTTAAGTCTTTAGCTTCATCTTTTCTTTTGACTTTTTAAATTTTTTTGATCTTTTCTCTTTTTATTATACGAACGAAATAGTTATTTTCTCGGAGTTTTTTTTCACTTTTCGGATAAGATTACAAAACATCATATAATCCTCTGGAACTCTTTGAAATCTGTTGAATTCCTTTCACATCTTATAGAATTATCTTTACAAGAATTTCAACTTCGATCGGAAATTTCGCTCTAGGTCTTTTCCTTTGTAATAATATACTTCTCTAGCCTTATAAAATTTCAATTTTTTGCTCTCGAGTCGAAATGTCAAAAACATTGCATCCGAGATCATCCCTCAAAATTTTATTTAAAATATTTTCTTTTTTGTAATAATGTACTCTTCGAATTGTTTCGTCATTTATCTTTCCGAAAAATTTTTCTAAATATGTACCTCATTTGACCCGTGATTTTTTTCTTTTTTTTCTAATCCAGGATTAGACTAGTGATCGCCTCCCCAAATCGATGGGTGACGAAAGGCCAGAGGCTAAGATTGGTCTTTTTAAATGTTTGCTTTTAAAATCTGAAAATTTAATTTCTTTTACTTTTTTAAATTCTCTGAACATATCCACTTTCGAATTGACCCAATTATTAAATTTGTTTTTTTTTCAAGGTTATCGAAAATTGTCCAATTATAGTAAGTCCATGCGAATGTATAATATCCATTGTGTGGTTTTCGCGCAAGAGATGTCCATTCTTTAAGGACATATGCTCGGATTTTAATATGTCCAGAGATCCAAGAAATATGTAATATTTTATATTGATGTATGATATAGTAATTTGCAGTTAACAGCTTTGAAGTTGTACATTTTGTTTTACAGTGTTCGTTACGTAATGTTCACACAAAATTTCCATCCTTTAAAGAAATATGTTCTAACTTTGATCTTTCAATTTGTAGACTCCAGATAATTCCAGGGAAAAATAACATATTCTTATTATTATGTTAATAGATTGTAGTCGATAGTTAGAAATGTTATACTGTACAATATGCATTATAGTATTTTTTAAACAAATTTCAACTTTGTTTCAATTCGTGCACTCTAAGTTAATGCAAAAGCATATATTCCTCTCAGCTCATCATGCAGCAAGTCTTGACCAATAGCTGCAAATTTATGGACAATACTTACTGTACGAGGTCCATTGTGTGGTTCTGCGCAAGAGGTGCCTATTCTCTGAGAAATAAGTTTCAGCTGGGTGAAAACTAAAACTGACCTCCGATTGACGCGTTTTCGACAACTTCATTCACAAAACGTTTCTGACAACAAAAGACGGAAAAGGATCCAGTGGTCTCTTTGGGGTTCTCGAGTGAAAGTGCGACTTTTCGAGTATGAATCAGGTTACCAAAAATTTTTGCCAAAACACTCGTCTTATTTGTCTACCCGATTCATGAGCAGCTGGTTGCCATGGCGGACCCACCCCGTCCAGCTGGTCCTTTCTAGTGTCCCTTCATTTTCTCTAGTGTCCCTCTATCTCTTTCTTGTGTCCCTCCATTTTTCTTCTTTCATGTGGTCCATCGTTTATGCAAATTGCATTCAGAAAGGACTCTCATCCTCGGTCCGTTTAATTCCCAGCTTCATTGATCCATCGAGAGCCTTTTCTCGTTGACCAAATAGGATGAGCTGGATCCAGGGCCTGTTTGGCGAAGACGTCTGAGTACACAGTCCGAAAATCGCTCATCTTTTCTAAGCTGCTGTTTTTGTGAAAATTGTCGTGGACTTACGACTTGATCTGTCTCTCCAGGATTTTAGTGGCATTTTCCGAAAGTAGATTTATTCGGTTACTATATTTGTAGCATGAACGCTGTTTATGTTTTACATTCCACATAGTGGTCATTCTTTTATTACTTAATAGGTGCATACTTTTACCATAGATACCATACTTACGTTGTCACATGGTGTCTATTTTTTAAGTTCTTCAGAGTTGTATATTAAGTTTCGTATAGCGAATATTCTTTGATTATTCTATAGTTATATACACTTTATCAAGGGTATTGTACTGATATTAAGTTTCGTATAGTGACTATTCTTCGATTATTCAGCATATATTTTTTATATGTACGCTATATTTATATATTAAGTTTCATATTGCATCCGTTTTTCTGTTCTTTTCAATCAACTTCTATCCGCGTTTGTAATGAAGGAGCTTATTAAAGTTCAAAAGATTCCATTACAGACAATTAATTTTTATTTATTTAATTAATCTCAACTTATTTTATTTCTAAATCATATTTATTCTCGGATTTAAGTGAGGTTACTGTAATCCTAGACAAGATTTCGGGACGAAAGTAAACTCATCCATTTTTTAAGTTGACTTTGGAACTGAATCCCATTCATCTCCGAGAGTGAACGAGCTTTTCATGACCTTCAAGGATTTCGTGATCAAGGATAGCTTCTTATTCCTTGAAAGACATACTCTTTGAAGGAAAACATCCCTCAAATTTCATAGCGACAAAGAGATTATTCATTAAAAAAGATCTCTGATGTCCGCAACAAAATTTTAAAAATGATAGTTCATAATATTCATTGATTTTTTGGTAAAGCTGACCCGTTAGATCTGGCGGTTTTTGGAATTCTGGATTTTTAATGGAAATTTTAATCGAAAGATCTTCTAGAGTTGCGGATTTTTCCTCGATTTTTGTCCGCAAAATTTTGGTTGAGGATGTAAGTTGATCCCCGAGAATTCTGAACAGGGTTTTACTTTTCACTCCCCCGCTGTTTTGATTTTTTTGCGCAAACGATGAAGTCGCTTTTGACCTTTCTATCGTGACGGCATGGCTCGATCGAGAATGTTTGCGAACTTTGGCACTTTGTTTTTTTTTCAGACTTCGGAACTTTGTTTTTGAGACCTTTGTTATTTTAGACTTTGAGGCTTTATTCTTTATTCTCTAACACCCTTATTTTTAAAAATATTACTTCTTTTTTAATAAAATCCAACTGTCTAGTAAACAAAATCAATTTAATAGTTTCCATCTAAGAATGGAGGATATTGAAAGCCTTTTTGATCTTGACCGAAAATTATTAGAATGTTGTAACTTGTTTCCACTTTGAACCAGAACATTTCTGTGATCTCGAGTGAAAATTATAAGAATATTATTTCATAAAAGTTTGCACTCGAGGAGCAGAAAATAAAGATTAAGTTTTCTATAATCTTGAGTGGAAACGAGATACATATTATTTCATAAACAATTTTTATTCAGGACCAGGAAATAAAAAAACTTGTTTTTCCATGATCTTGAGCGGAAGTTGTCCATATGTAGTTTTCTATGTCGGTCGATTGCTGTTTGTCCTCGAAAAGTCCGTGAACTACCCGAAGGATATATAGAACGAATATATGTAATGGATATGTAGGGTGGATATGTAGAAATTGATTCTGATCCTCACTTAAGACAAAAAGTATTAAAAAACCACTTTTCGGAGTCTTGAATGGAAGTTGTAAAAATATTTTCCATATGAGTTCCACTCAAGGTGAGACCGAAAATGTTAAAAAATCACTTCTCGGAGATCTTGAGTGGAAATCATAAAATTAGATTTTCTATATCTCTTCACGGATTTTCATTCTTTGACCTTTCTTTTGTTTCTTCACGAGATATCGGTTTGTATTGTAAACTTAATTTTTTACTTTTTAAATTTCTTTAAAAACAATTTTTCTCTTTATTTTCCTATGTCATAAAAAATAACCTTTCTTCCCTTATTTTGCTGTAGAAAAAACATTTCAGTTTACTTTAACTCATTTTTCTCTTTCTCCTTATCAGCCGGAATTTTATGGCGTTTTCAAATAAAGGAGACCTTTTTTTAGGCTGACCATGATGTTTGTTTCCAATTTTTATCTTTTTCAATGTTTATCGAGGAAGGATGACAGGTTACACATTGACACTATTGTGATTTAATTTCTCCTGAATCCTTTAGGTAAACTCCAACATACAATTTCAGAAAAAGTTTGTAAACAAAATTTCAAGAAATATTTATTCCAGAGTTTAGGAAAATATTTTGTAAAATTTAAAAAAAACCCACCACAAAATTTTAGAAAGTCTAGAATTCGGATTAGATCCGGGGACTGGCAAGAGATATCCACTCGACTTCGAGGACTTTTCGATCTCTTTCTCCGGGGGAAAATCTGGTCGAAATGAAAATTATCACTTTGAAGACCTTTTTTCGTTTTTGGAACCTGTAATTTGAGTGCATTTTTTTGATCCAATTTTGGACAAATCGGATTCCCACGTTTTTCTTCGAGAAAATTTCCATCTCGAAAGAGCTTTCGACCCTGAATTTTCAGTACTCAGATTTCTTTCATGATTTCTTATTTTTGGAAAATCAGGAAGAAAATCATATGCTTAATTCTTTCTGAAATCTATACTTTTTAAAAAAGCCGAAAATTTGACGATCTTGTACTTTGATTTTTCTGGAAGAAATAGGAAGTAAGTTCTACAACAAAATCTGACAATCAAAAATTAATTGTTTTTCCTGTACTTTGACTTTTTTGAAAAGATAAAAAGCAAACTTCAGGACAAAATTGGATCTTTGTTCCAATAAAAGTTTTATTAGTCTATTAAGAAATAAATATGATCGTTCAATCTTTATTTTGACACGTACGATATTTTTATTTCCTCTAGTACCGTTGTCTTTTTTCTTATTTTTTTAAGACTTTTTTGGCTTTTAAAATGTTATTATTTCTCGGTTTTTCTCGAGTTTCTTATTTTCCAAACTTTTTTTAAGTCGTTTTTTAAATTTTTCTCGAATTTCCTACTTTTTAAAGTATCTTTCAACTTTTTATTTTCTTTGAGAAATATTTCTCGTTCCTATATCCTTTAAATTTATGAACTATTAAAAACACATTTAAAACCAATAAAATTGTTCTTCGCATCGGGACAAAAATCAAATGATTTAATTTTTTTGACATTAATTTCTTTTAAATTAATTCCAAGGCCGGAAATCTCGATGGGAAACCTGAAACTTTGTCAATTTTTTCCGAAAAATGGGGTTTTGGGAAAAATCATAAAACTTTCATTTTCATTATTTTTCGAGAAATTCCAGAAAATCAAAAATTTCCGAAAAGGAAATATTAAACTCCGAAAATTCTTTTTGGTCGATTTTGTTTGATTTAAAATTAAAAGTTACGGAATCTGGAATTGCAACAAAAAAATCGAATTAACTTGTTTCGCTAAAGCCATCATAAAAAACAATTTTTGAATTTTTTAAAATACTTTATTATTATTTTTTTGGAAATATTTTTGCAGTTTTTTGGATGAATTAATATGCCCTTGAAAACTCGTTCCAAAAATGGTCATTGAATGTCCATTTGGCAACAATTGTCCCACAACAAAAAGCCATAATGGATTCATCATCACTCTATTGCCTCCGGGGTTTTTCTGTTTTCGCGCCCGATCGACGACTAAAAACCTGATCCAGATGGATCTACGTCGAACCCAAAAATGCGGTTTTCGCGCAGATGGTCGGTCTGTAATTGGGCCTTTCGTCAGCTTCATCGACGCCTGATTTTAATTGAATAAACCGGGTTTAAACTTTCTGGTCCTAATTATTTATATTTATCTTTCCAGTCTTCCAAATTCACTGAGAATTTCTGAAATCGAAAATCAGTGAAGTTTCAAGGAATTCTGGAAATTCTTATTGAGAATTTTCCGTGGAATTTTTGAATTTTATTTTTACACAGATGTTCAGTTCACAACCGGACCTTCTATATTGATTGGCATCGACTTGTCTTTCGTCAAGAACTCAAATTTGGCACTTATCCCTCATCGGAATTTAATTTGGATTTTCATCAAACTGGAATCTTCTATAATCCAACAGGAATTTCTAGAACGAAAATCTCGAACTTCCAAATGTCCAAAATTTCCCGGAAATTTGCTCCGAAATAATTTCTTGGAAAATTTCGATTTTTTAAATCAATTTTTTAATTCTTTCCGAAACAATTTCGAAATAAGAGATGTTTGGTTTTTACGATTTAAATTTATTTAGTGGACATAATATTTTAAATTTATTGAGTGTAAATAATGATTTCACAAAGGTTCTTTGTTCTTGGAGGAATTCCTCTCACTTCGTGTCCTGTCTCGATCCGTTGTAATTTGGGACCAGATAACACGGACTGCTACCATTTTTTCGTCCCTCTCTCGACTGATAAGCTTGATGATCTCGTGGTCGAGGACATAGGTCGACTCTGTCTTTCCTCATTCTTCAACCCCTTTGTTTCAAAGACCACTTTAGAGCTACCTTTTCAGGAAAAATATTCACCATATTTCCCAAGATAACCCTATACTTTCCACTCCTTATTCCTAGGTCCTTGGACTCTAGATCCTGATTCTAGAACTCCGACTCCTGATCTCTCAGACCTAGGTGCCTTGACCCCAGACCCAAGCCCCGTGACCCCTAGACCCCAGGCCTCTGAACTTTGTCCTCTGGTTCATGTGGGGGTTTAGATTAGATCTTATTTTGATGAGAAAGGTGATTTCCTTTCCATGAAATTTTTTGATTAGCATGTCTGGAGACGATTAAAGAACACTATATAATGCCCCCAAATTCCTCTTTTCTTTATTCTTTTGAAACTTTAGAATTTTATAAAAGTAAAGTTTCTCTTTTTTTGTTCTGATTAAGAGTTTCGAAACTGTTGTTTAAGACTTTTTGTGATAAGATGTTTTTATTTCTATTCCATATTTTTCCCTATTTATTGTCATAAGTAGAAAGTCCAAAAAATTCATGCCAAGACCATTCCCCGATCTTTGTGATAAATGTTTTTCTATATTAACATGATTGTTAATTTTTACGACGTTCAATATTATCTATCGTGTTTTGATTTTTTTTTCGTGCTTCCGAGGTCGTAAACTGCGTTTCTTATGAAACCTAAAAGAAATAAAAAAAGATTAAATGTCAAGAAACTTGGACTTTGGAATTTTAAAGCTTTAATTAACCTAATTGTTTTAGAATGTCTCCAACGACGAGTATTTCCACGGTGAACCTTTCCATCGCCGAAACTTCTTCGATTTCCATTGGCGGAACAGTCGCTGAAAGGATCGCCAAGAATCCCCATACCTCTAATCAGGATCAATTCAGAGAGTACAGGGATCTTTGCGAAGTTCGTCTCAGAAGATTAGAAAGATACAAGAAGGCGAAAAGTTTTTGCAGTTTGGATTCCGACGATGTTCTTCACTACAGTACCGTATCTCAAGAAGAAAAGTCAAGTCACAGTTCAAGTGCGAGTACTTGTTCGACCTCCTCAGATGGTACAGTATCTCCAAGACCTTCATCGAATTGTCATACTGTATTCGAGTCTCAAGTGGAACTCTTAAAACGAAAGATGGTTTGTTTTTTTAATTACAATTTTAAAGATTAGAAATTATTTCTTAGTTAAAAAGTTGTTTTCTAAAAGGGTTTAGGACAAAGAGCGGAATTTTTTGTAATCAAAAAAATTATCTTTGTGATCATAGTTCGGAATCCTCCTCTCGAGGAAGGGATTAGTCGATATCAGTAGAAAGATAGAGTTAAAGGTTACCCAAAACTTGACAAATATTTTCCTCAAAAGAATGACGTGAAGAATCAATCTGACGCAATGGTGGAAATAATAGGGATCGGTTAATGACGACTTTCGAGGGGAATAGATCCTGGAAACAAAGAAAATTTTCGGAGGATTAGGGAAAGGAACACGAAAACAGAAATTCAAGGACAACGTTGGTCATCATCCACAAAAGGGACCAATGTCCACGTTTATAAAAGTCTTGATTTCGAAATTTAAAATAGAACTAATATTAAATACAGATCCACAAAAGAGATGAATATCTATATTTATTGAAATCTTAACTTTGAGATTTAAATTAAAAATTAAAGTTGAATTTCAAATTTTTGGATTTAGATTGTAATCTTCTGGAAAAAATTGTTTGATTTTTTGAAATTATATCCTTCAATAATTTTATGTTTTTATTTGGACACAGATGACAATTTTTTCTTTTCGGTAGAATGAATTTAAAAAAAAATAAAATCATCCAGCTTTGATTTTTTGAGAGCCGAAATTTTTTGCGCAATTAACTTTTGGCCGATTTGCCAGAACGACCGGGTCAACATCTGGCCCGATTGTCAATTTATTTCGAAAAATCGATCGAAAATGAGAGGGGTCACAAATTTATTTCCGAAAAATTAATAAACAAAAACAATTTTAAGATTCATCTTGTAAAAACTTGAATTCACTATAAAGATCATTAAATATGAGAAAATATTTTAAAAAATGAAAATCGGAATTTAAAAACTAGAAAATTTCAGATTTCGATGATGGAAACGGATGTGGAACTTCTACAGAAACTAGTCACTCTCGGGGAAACGATCCAGGAACTCAAAACCCCTCAGTCAGCCCCCCCAAAGACCTCCTACAGACCTCGAGGCCTCAACAGGACCAACAGCGAAACCTCTTTGAGCTCGAGTTTCGGCGAAGAAGAAGACGACTGGAGACCCCTGGATTGTGGGGGAGAATCGTTCAGCCACTCCATGTCGGCGATCACGAGGCTCTATGTGGAAGACGAAGAAGAAGATGAACCACGACCAAATGTTCAGTATTTCAGCAGGAAGAATTCAGTTTTAAGAATTCCGATTCCACCGAGAAGCAGCAACAGAATACTCTCAAACAGAAAAATTGTAAGTTTTTAAGCACTATTTTTTAAAATTTAACCAGACATGTTTTAATTATGTTTTTAAAGTTAAATCATTTTGTTTGATTTTGCTAATTTTCATTAATTTTCAGCAGATACGGCCATCTCAGTTGAGAAAGGCTCCTCCACGTCTTCTCTCGTCAGAAGACAGCGGAAACTCCTCGAGTTCAGATACCACTTCTCCCCAGCAACATTCCCCTGTCAGTGATTCTTCAATCAGCTCCTCTGCTTCCGGAAACCTCTCCTGTGGGCTATACGGTATCCAAGAAGCCTCAACGAAAGCTTCCAGAAGATCGAATAGCTCTGTAGACTCGGGAATTGTCGGCTCGGAAACCTTTCATCCTTCCTTCGTCACCACCGTAAAGACAGAAGGCTGATTCATCAATTTTGAATCTTTGAATTTTGAATTTTCGAATTTTTTTAGAAAATCTTCGAATCTTTGAATTATTTGTTACGGAATCTTCAACGGGGCCAATAATATTATTTTCTTTTTTCGAGAATAAAATTAATCCTTAATTTCGTTCCAACAAAGAGATTTTTTATTTTTACAGAAACAAATACATAAAAAGACCATTTTTAAAAATTAAAATGAATCATTTCCAAAAATCGAGAAATCGTTCGATTTCTTGATTTGCTTAAGTCATTTATTTTTCAAAAATTGTTTGTTTTTTTCAGATCAATAAAAAAGCGTCGAAAGAACTTTCTTTTTTCGTAAATAAAACTCTCTTTCCTTGTAAATAAAAACCTTTCATTTACCCTAAAATTTTTAAAATTGCGTCTTTTTTACAATTTAATTTTTTAAAATTATTTAATACTGCTTATTTTTTTCGGATCAATCGAGCAAGGTCATCAGAGGAACTTTGGGGTACAGGGATTGTAGCGCATTCTAGTTTGAAGTCTTTTCTTCTCTCTGATAAGGCAAAACTGTCTTCGTTGGTCAAAACAAATTTATTTTATTCAATATTCGATTCAATACAACTTCATTGAATCGAGTGTTGTGAAATTATTTTCGGTCGTTTTGGAATTCAAAAAGTAAACAAGTAGGTATTCTCGAACTTTTTTGAGGATAGGAAGTGGGAGTTCGGGATTACTTTTCGTAGTCCGAAATTCAATTTTTTTCGAAAGTCCAGCCGCCGATTTTTTAAATTTAATGAAAAACTTTAAAAACCAAAATTTAAAACAAAACTTTTATTTCGAATATATTTTTTTTTATTTTTAAAAACTTTTACGATGACATAATTTAGGAAATAAAATTGAAAATTGAAAGTTCCAAGAATTTCTTAAATTCTGGAATTTGTTTCGACAAGATTTCGAAGGAGAAAAAAAAGATGTTTGGTCCTTCTATCAGAACAATTTTTTGGAAAACAGGATGTTTTTACCCATCTCTCTGATCTATTAAGTCCTTCAAAAACTAATAAGAAAACAACCTCGTTTCGATTGTATTTTAAGTCCATTAATTTCTTTAAAAACCCGGAAGTTCCAATGAGTCCGTGTCGAGATAAATTCGTAAAAATTTATTCTTAATTTTTAAAATAAAATACGTGTTTAATTTTGAAATTTTAGGAGATAAGTTTCTTCGAAGATTCTGCAACTTTGAAAAATGCCGGAACCCGCTGACGATCTTCTTGCCCGCTTCAAGAAAAACAACCCGGTAGTTTTTTAAATTCAAATAAACTAAAATTTAAATTAGTTTAAAGTAAATTGAGATTTAACTTAAATAAATTTTAATAATTTTAGCGCCGAAATGTCTTAACGACCTCTAATGGAGCCCCCATCGGCAACAAAAGCACTGTACTCACCGTTGGACCCCGAGGTCCTATGCTCCTCCAGGACGCCGTGTATCTGGATGAGATGGCCCACTTCGACCGCGAAAGAATCCCTGAAAGAGTCGTCCATGCCAAGGGAGGTGGGGCCCACGGTTACTTCGAGGTCACGCACGACATCACGAAGTACACCAAAGCCGCTGTTTTCGGTGAAGTCGGGAAAAGAACCCCGATGTTCATCAGATTCTCCACGGTCGGAGGGGAATCCGGATCTGCCGATACTGCTAGAGATCCTAGGGGTTTCGCGATGAAGTTCTACACTGAGGAGGGTAACTGGGACCTTGTGGGAAACAATACTCCTATTTTCTTCATCAGAGATCCTATTCTTTTCCCGAACTTCATCCACACTCAAAAGAGACACCCAACTACTCACTTGAAGGATCCTAACCCCATGTGGGATTTCTGGACTCTGAGACCCGAGGCCATCCATCAGGTCATGTTCCTCTTCAGCGACAGAGGCACTCCTGACGGATTTCGTCACATGAACGGATATGGATCCCACACCTTTAAGCTCGTCAACAAGGACAACCAGGCTGTTTGGTGTAAATTCCACGCGAAAACAAACCAAAAAATAAAGAACCTTTCTGCGAAAAAAGCTGCAGACTTGTCCGCAGATGATCCGGATTACGCTATCAGAGATCTCTTCAATGCTATCGAGAAGGGTGATTTCCCTGAGTGGAATTTCTTCATCCAAGTCATGACTGAAGAACAAGCGAACAAATTCAAGTGGAATCCCTTCGATGTCACCAAAGTTTGGCCTCATGGAGAATTCCCCTTGATCCCTGTGGGCAAGATAGTGCTCAATAGAAATCCGATAAACTACTTCGCGGAAGTCGAGCAAGCCGCCTTCGCCCCTGCTCATGTTGTTCCTGGAGTCGAATTCTCTCCAGACAAAATGCTCCAAGGAAGAATCTTCAGCTACACCGACACCCATTTCCATCGTCTAGGACCAAACTACGTTCAACTCCCGATTAACTGCCCATATAGAGCCACGGTCCACAACACCCAAAGAGACGGTGCTATGGCATATGGTAACAACCAAGCCGATACTCCCAACCATTATCCAAACACCTTCAATGGACCCGCAGAAAGACCAGATGCCAAGGAACACGTCTTCGAACTTCACGGTCATGCTACGCGTCACGACGCCTTCGACGACGACAACTACAGTCAACCGACGCTCTTCTGGACGAAGGTTCTCGATGAAGGCGGAAGACATAGACTTGTTGAAAACATCGTTGGACACGTCAAGAACTGCTATCCAGATATCCAGGAAAGAGTCGTCGAAGTTTTCGGGAAAGTCCATCCCGACTTCAAACGAGGACTCAAGGAAGGTCTCGAGAAGGCTCGTCGCGAACAGGCTCATCTTTAAACTTCTTCTCCTGAAGATTTGCTTTGAGCTTTTCTAGAGAATTGTATTCACACATATTTTGAATAATTAATAAGTAATAAAAACCTATTTAACTGCTTAAAATATCTCTTTGGCACATAGATTTATTTTTAAACCTCTAAAGGATTTTACTTATTAACAATTACCCATATGTTTAGATCATTTCAAGTATAAAAACATGCTTGGAAATTCAGAATACGTTGGAATTTCCTTCTGGAGGAACAGTGTCGTTGACTATCAGATAAATTTTAGAACAGTGATCGTCGAAAATACTCGTGATCATCGCGTGAGTCCAGCTCATGGCGATTATCTTAAATTCATATTAAAATACGAAATGATTTTCAACTACTGTAATGAAAAACTCACTTCGAAATTCAACTGCAAAGTCAGAATTTCGGAGAACCTGAGGCCTCCGTCAGAGGTTCCGTGAGTCGAAAAAAGTTCGGATTGGAGAAAGCTCGTTATTTCCTTTCTCGACTTAGTGCATTCTTCCTTCTGGAAACCCATCAACTCGACTGAAATCATCTGATTAATAAAAACTAATATATGAAATTACGTATTTTTAAAATCCATATATAACTCACTTTGGTTATAGACAATCAAGGCCATAAGAGAAGCAAACTCCGTCTCATTGATCTTCAATTTTACAAGTTTCTGCGAAGCATCGAAGACTTTCTCGTGGACCGGCCTCAATAAGGCGATGATACTTTCCAATTTCTCCAGTTTTTTCCCAAAGAATTTTATCGGCTCATCGAGACAAAAGTAAAATCCATA
>VOSG01000052.1:78595-128708 GCA_009761265.1 Halicephalobus sp. NKZ332
CAGCTTCGACACATCGCTTCAAACGACAACTCCGACATCTATTTCTTTTCTTTTCGTCTATAGAACAATTATTATCATTTCTGCAAACGTAACGTTTTCCTTCAATCAGAGCTCGACGAAAAAAAGCCGAACAAGCTTTACAGGATACTACTTAAAAGTTTATTTTATATAAAATCAAAAAAGCTTTTCAAACCTCCAAAATAGATTCCAGTAGCCGAAAGTCTACAAACAGAACACAGTTCCCCATCAACTCCCATTTCTAATTTTTATAAACACTGGAAATTTCATCAAACTTCATATTTCAATACTAAAGTAAATTAAAAAATCATCTCGACACGAATTTCCACAATTCCTTACACATCTATACAATCTCCAACCACAACCAATTCCACAAATCAACACACCTGAGGAGTTCTGGTTCCAAAAGTTGAAAAATAAAAATCAAAAGAACCCAAACTACGAAAGTTATAGGCGATACGAGACCAACGCCAGAGTGCAATTACCTTTGCTTTCCACCACTTTCCAAATTCACCTTTACTACAAATCATAACAAAACCAAATAATTGAAACAATGAGTATCATCGAAATTTACGCAAACATGTCTTCTTGATCTGTCGGCACTCCAGCCGCATCTTCAAAAGCGTTGAAACTTCTAAAATGCAACGGTCTATGATCCTCATGGTAGAATTCCTTCGGGGTCGCCAGAATCAAGTCATACTCCATGTTCACATCATGTCGAACCGCTAAAAGCATACGAATTAATAAAAAAAACTCCCAATCACCAAAAACTCACCAATAAAGTTGTAGTTCCACAAACCATCTGATGGAACCATGAAGAATCCGAGGAACCGATCCGTCAACAACATCTGGACTTTCTCATAATGTGTCGGCATATATCCCTTCGGATTGTTTCCTTTATCCGTATTATTCCTTCCCCATTCATATCCACCTGGCGTCAACTTATATGCCGTCAACGAGACCGAACCTGGCGTAAAACTCGATGTTATAATAACACTCTTTTCGGCATCCCAATCAGAATTATTTTGCAGCATCTTCGAATGCGACGTCACATCTTGAGGCGAAAGCTGCGGCAATTCATTGGGCTGTGTATGTATCCATCCTAGTGGTTCCAAGTCCTTCAGGAATTCATGTTTCGGGAAATGATCCGGCAAAGTCACGTTCTGATGTGTACCCCATTGTGGTGCCATAATGATGCACCTAATCTCCTTAACATGCGGGTTATCTGGTGGCGAAACTCCCATCAAGTATCCCGCAATTTCGGTTCTCAAATCCGATATCGTAATGAACTTCTTCAATATGTTCTTCGGCATGACATACGTGTATCCTGTATCCTTCACGTCATCCGAGTTAATATAAATATGCTGTGTTCTCAGATGAAGATTTGTCGAACTTATCGCTCTCAGTCTCCATTCCGTCTTCGAAGAGAAGGTCTGTCTTTCGTAATTCGACGTTGTCGTCGTTATGATCTCATCACCGGATTTATTCGTAGTCTTAGTAGTTGTCGCCGTGATTTGACTTTGTTCATTCGTCTGCTTTTCAATATCCGCAATTTGTTGTCTTTGTTGTGATGGTGCAGAGATCTCCATACCAAGGATAATGTCTCTCACTTCCGATTGTGTTAGTGACGACACATTAACATTACTTTTCTTGCCATAGTCGTTCAATATCATATCCTTCAACGCCAATTCCACTTTAATCCACTCTTCATCACTCAAACTCGGCCAAATGTGATGTGGTTCCGTCACTGTGGTTCTATCTGGTTTCAATATAACCTTCGTTTTGTCCGGATTGATATGCATTCCTCTCATGATCAATATCACTCTTGAAAATGCTGTGTAGCTAGAAATCGTCTTCAACCAATCATCGTACAGATTGAACAAAACCATCTGTGGTTCCGTCGCCTTCAATATCAAATCACTGAACTTCTCTACCGTCATAACAGCTCTGAACGGCAACATCAGTTCAGAACCCTTAATGACAATGTTCGGGAAATCCAACAAATGCACCTCCAACGGATCCAACATTGCTTTTCTCGTGACGATAATCTGTCTCGGTTGTTCTTCTACTGGCAACGATCTGATCAATGCTGCTACTTCTTCCGCAGTTTTCCATTTCGCCAATTGCGAAAGACGCTTTTGTCCTGCCCAAACAGAAGTATGGATAATCTTCAAAAACAATTGACCAGTTCTCGGATTGAATATAAATATAGCTCCATTAATAGGTTTAGTCGTCAAATTTCCTTCGAAAGTCTTGTGAATCGTAACACGATATACATTCGTATCATCGACGAACCATATAATTTGATTCGAAAACAGTTCACCATAATTCTGCGACGTCAAATACGGCTCCGTCGGTTCCGATGAGTAGAGTTGCAAACCCTTCCTTATACGTTCTCGAAGCACGTAGAAGGCCGGATTCGCCTTGATAATTTTCGCCATTGCTTGACGGAGCAAAACCTTCAGACCAGGGAACCAATTACCATAGGCACTATACAAATTATATGCCAAGTCAATCGCAACCAACACTCCATTGGGCGACGGATAAATGGACATGTTGTCTGTTGTGTAATCCAAAAACTTCGCTCTTGCATAACGCTCAATATCGTGTGAATCGTAATCACCCCATCGAAGCTGGACATCGACCCAGAACTTCTGAGCTGTCGTGTTATCCATGACATCTTTCGAATCAGCAAGCAAAGACGGACGAGAAATATGCCATTTAAATTGCGAAAACAGAAGAAGATCGGCACATGAGCTGTTCATCTTATACGACTTTCTCGGATGAATAGTCTCCTTCTGGACATTCTGGATCTCAAGAGCATCAAGTTCAAGGTCGAAAACTTGGCACAAATCCATCACCACAGACTCATGGATCTTCTGCCACAAGTGAGCACGGAAGATCTGGATGAGAGAAATCTTCAAAGTCGGGATCTTACCATGCATGAAAATACCAGTCAAGTCAAGCTGAACTTGGAAACCAACATAAACATTAGCTCTGTTAATAGTTGGAGACCACCACAGAGTGAAACGACGATTAGGGATCTGATTCAAACCAGAACGCTGAGCATTCGTCAACTTCTTGAACTTCATCGATTCTTCGAAACCAGAAGCTCTTTCCCAAAACAGACCTTCCCATGTGGGGAAGTACGTTCCTCTAAACAACGTATGTTCCAGGATTCCTTCGACTCCTCCCAATGCTTGGATCATATCAGTTCTGTAATTATTCAAGTTCCACAACTTTCCGTCGTGTCGTTGATGAGTCCACCAGAACGGATTCTGTTTCAGAATTTGATACGTCTTAAACTCCGTTCTCACACGCCATCCCTTATCATACGCCAGTGTGTTCCTATCCTTCTGGAAGAGTGTATTGATTCTCGGCACACCTCTGTCCCAACTGTCCTCCAAGTCCTCTAATGTTAAGCGGCGATTTTGAGTGTTCGCTTCTTGTCTCTTCAACGCATATTCTGCCCACACTCTTTGGGAATCAATCAGTTCCGCTTCCCATGGCTGGATATATCTGTACAAATTCGGAATAATCTGGTCTTCGTCGTGTGTCATACCACTTCTAAAGTGGGTTACTCCACCAGCGTCTGTCTGCTTCATCCATCTCAAGTCCGATTGCGGAATCAGCACATGTCCCATCGACAACATTCCAAGTCCACCTATTTCTTTCGGGGTGTAGAAGACAACGGGTGGGAATCTTGCAGGCATTTTCGAATTCAACCCGATTTTGATACGTGTTTGAATCTTGTTCTCGCACTTAACGAGCAAATCCAAGAGCTCCTGTGTGTTAACTACAGCTTCTCGATAATACGTCATCAAACCAATCAGAGCTGTGTTCCACTTGTTCACAATTTTGGTGAAAGTAGTTGATCCCGAAGACATCAAAATCTGACGAATTCTGTTATGGAATTTCTGCATCGATTCGTCATCTACTCTCAAGAAACACTGAGCTGTTCTTTCCTTCGTAACTTCATTCTGAAGATTCCAGATTCCATCTCGATGAAGAACTTCCACATTAGCTTGTCTGCATTTCGGCAAAATTCGGCACTCAAATCCTGCCATATCGAACAACAGATTCGGATTGTCCTTGCTGTAAACCGAAACAAACGAAGTCTCCCACTCAATGGTCGTCAAAGATCTCGGCAACCTATTCTTGATATCCCAAAATGCTGCTCTTCCCAGATTAACATCGTGCTTCATCAACCTCATTCTCGCGTCACGTGGCCAACATCTCTTGTTATTATATCCCACGACATTCTCATTATTAGGATCCGGATGCTCTGCCAAATATCTCTGGATCAGATCCCTCGTATCCTCTGCATCGAACCTCATAAAGAGCCAAATCTTGTCTATATATCTGCAGTACAGTCTAATGGGATGGCATACTTCTACTTCCGAATCCTGGAAGGTAACGAAATCATTCGGACACTCCGGTGGTCCTCCAAGCTCATTAGCTCTCCTCATTCCCAAAATAAGCAAATCCATGATCAATCCATAGTACTGAACGATGAACGACGAGAACTGGAGTCCTCTGATCAAACCGTACATATTGGTGTGATTCATATCCTTGTAGTTAATCGTCACGTTGTTCTTCGCCGTCATATAATCCGCAATGTTATGGTCCACAATCAGTCTCAGCAATCTTGACAAAAACGTCAGATCAATTTTCTCGCATAATCTCTCCATTCTCGCTTCCAACAATACATTACATTCACCTTCACTGGTCTCCCATACATTCTGCAAGTTGTTGATTCCTTGGCACCATTTGTAAACCAACATCGGAGGAGGTTCTGTATCAGCAGGTTTAACCCAGTTCGGGAACAAATGTCTTTTATCTGCTTCAAACCACAAGTACTGGTCTATATAAGCATCCGTGACCTTCTCAAGCGGTTCAATGTCGTAAACAGGAATCAAATGGCTGTACAAATCCATAAACTCAATTCCAACTTCCTTGAATGAACGACTCGTCAAAATGTGACGCTTGATTCTCGACAACGCTTCATGTGGATTATCGTAAGCCTGTTCGATCAAGGCCAACTCCTCACGCTGACTTTGATTCAAACGGTTCTTCACAGAATATGCCTCCTTCAATCTTTCCAGTGCCAAAATGAGCAGTTTAGTATCGTGCTTATAGCTTAATGGCGGGAACGGAATTGGCGAGAATCTCCTAAGTTCCAGCCAATTAACCGTCGTCGTGTAAATAGCCACAGCTTCTTCTGCACTCACGTACGGACCATCTTTGAGATAATTGTGCTGACGCTCTTGTTCTGCTTTCAAATACAACCGCGTCAATCTTCCCAAATTCTTCTTACAAACCGTTTTGTCAACTGTGGCTCCTCTGCGGACACGTTCTCTGTTAAAGTGTGCAGAGTTCGTCCACCAATCAGCCTTCTTCTTCACATAACTCAGAATCATGTTTTCGACAGGAGTCGGCAATCCAGGAACCTTCCATGGAATATTTGCCTTCCAACAACGCCACGCTTCACTCAAATGTTGCAGGATAACTCTCGCCTTGTTTTGCTTCACTCCTTCCGGCATCATGTCCAATATATCATGCATAACAGCAGCTCGAAGTTCCAAATCATAATGCGACTCCGTTCTCTGCTTCGTCACTGTCTTCGCCACACCCTTAGAGTGACGACCTTCAAATTGACGCGACAGCAAATTTCCTAGCCATCTCTCCAGTAACGGTGTAATACCACGCATGAAGAATATCCATACACGCCATCCAGGGGCCCAGAAACCACAACCCGGGCCTTTTCCAACTGGACCAGTATTGAAACGGTAGTATATCAGATGCTTCAAGTCCTTGCACATTCTCACTTGTCTCATCAACTTGTACTTGTAACGGTACATTCCTGTAACTTGACCAACATGGGAGAACAAGTACTGCAGACCGTCGGAAAGTTGGTATGCATCAATATTGTTCAAGCGATATTGAACGTGAGCGTCGACAACCAGTTTCGTCAGCCGGAGAATTTCACGGCACAAATGGAAAGCATTACCGAAACGGGATTTCTTACGTTCCTTTGTCGTCAAAGTTTTCACTGGCTGAAACGGATAAAATTAGATACAAGCTTGAAAAATCCAAACAAACCTTCAAATTAAAGTTGTAGTCAAGATGCAAGTAGTTCAAGTTCTTTCTGTGAATCAACAAGTTCAACATGTTGTATCCCTGTCTCAGAACTTGCAATCCAGCTTCAACCCAATCAATTGTTGTCGTCTGGAAGAATTTCGTTGCTTTGAACGATCTGAACAAATATCTTCTTTTCTGCGACTTCGGTGTTCTGTGGTGGAGAGAATTCAAAACAAAAACTTTCAACAACTTCTGGTATGAGACTCTCACTTTGACCGGCATTCCTGGGGGACAATGCTCACGATACCAACTCTTAACAAGCGTTACATCAACAGCTCGACGAGTTCTTCCTGATCTAGTGTTAAATGGACGAGGAGCAAACATAAGAGCAATTCCGTTAGAAGTGTTTTCCGTATACAAGGGTATTTCAGAGAAGAAAGGCTCCACTGTCTCCGGAAGCTCAAACTCTTCATCGTCCTCTGGCAAAGGTTCCTTCGATCTGTCAGCAGACCGTTGAGAGATCGGATTAACAAGAGGATCGAAATAGAATGCTGGCAAATCCACATCTTCGGTTCTTATGTAGCATACTGTAGGTGAATGATACCACGAAACACTGATCGGGACTTTGTTGAATAAGTTATTGTATAAAAACGGGAATGCAATTCTGTACTCGGTTCTGATTGGAGACCTCACGATGACCTTGTTGATGTCGTTGAACTCATTCCAATCCTCATCCTGTTGAACCAAGTCCTTGAAGAGAGGCTCGAACTTGGGACCACCGGGAATAGCGATATTGAGGGCTTTTGCAGTGAAGAAGGATTTCAGGTCAAAGAGGTAGAAATAATTGTTGTCGTTCAAGTCCGTCAATAGCTGGTTGGCCAATCGGTACAAGGTAGACATCATCGGGATAGTGAAGGACCACGATTTGTAAGATTCTCCGTTCACGTACGGACTCTTAGCCAAGGGTTTGTGGTCGTAGAACCACGGCACGACAGATCTATCTTCTTCTTCGTCTAAATCTATCTGGATCGCTTCCAAGGGCTCCACATCAAGGATGTTATCCGCGTAGTCGAGTGGAGGTTCCTCGTCGTCAAAAGGAGGAAACCTCATTCTCTTAAAGTGACGACGATCACGTTTCTCTCGACGCATCATGATCCACATCGTTCCCCACTGGGCGATGAAAACAGGCTCGATGACCTTCGGGACTTCGTTGACAAAAGTGATGGCGCCGGTTATGTGGTAAAGGATCTTGACGTCTCGGATCTGCTCCCACGGCATCGGCATATTCTCGAGCAACTTGACGATCGCATGAGGCATGTACTTCAAGGCTCCGAGATAAACCCGTTTGTCGTTTCGGAATTTCCTGGATGTCATGTCACCATGATCACGGATGACTTTTCTGACGTGCTCTGAAACAAGGCGGGTTTCAAAATACCAGTGAACGACGTAAGGGAGTGATATAATGTCGATATATGAAAGTCCAAAAACAAACCTGGTGGCAATTCAGATTTTTGTGTATTTTCGAACCCGAATCTCTTCTGGACGGAGAATCGTTTGCTTTGTAACGACTTCCATCGCTTCTGCTTGTCCTTGAGGCTTTGTAGGAAGGCCTCTGTCCCCGGCTGGGACATCGAAGCTTCGTGATCCATCGGTTCAATCATATTTTCCGTTCAAAGAGTCTTTTTTGACACCTGTAATTGGGAAGTCAATTATTGCAGGATATTACGTAAAAAACGAGAGGAAAAAGGTAAATTAAAAGGGATAAAGTTGAGAAAAACGAGGATTTCGAAAACAACAAAGAGCTTCGATGGCTGTTTGGACCGGGTTTCGCCACGAAAGCCGCGCGTTTCGGAGGTGCGAAAGGAAAGACTGACTTCACCATGGTGCTTCTCAGCTTTAGTTTCTTCTAAATTTTATTTTTAATTCTTCAATTCCAAATTACATAGGAGACAATTTAATTTTAAAAAAGAAGAAAAATTTCTGTTCATTACTCTTTGTTCCACTCAGTTCATAATGCTGTATTCGGACTCTGAAGATATAGTTCGATATATGAGAGTCACTCCATTCAATTCACAAAAACATTACTTCGGTTCCCAACAGTATAGTTTGATATGTGAAAACTATTCCATTCAACGTATGACATTAGTGTTTTGGCTCCTGATGACGTAAGTTGGGATATGCATCATGGAGCTGGTGTAGATCTTGTTCTTCGCCTGCTTGAAAGAGAGAAAACAAAATTTTCTGTATGTCCTGATGGCCAAGATCGTGACAAAGGAGTTCACCAAGGGGATCCAGGACCACAAGAGGGTCACTATCAATCCGAATCCAGGGATGTCCAGATAAAGGAAGCATCCTGTAACACAGAGCACTATCGGGAGCAGACAGACGATCACCGGTGCTATTGCCTGGACCATAAGAGTCAAAGTTATCTGTTTATGTATATCTAAGACTTCATGAGACAAGTTCGAAGACTGCGAAATGTGGTTGTAGACCTTCAAACTAGTGAAGATAATTATTCCATAAGATACCGTCACTAGGGTATAACAATAGGAGAACACTATCTGGAGGTCCAATCTCCAAATTTCCGCGGTCAAAAAACTCGGGATTCCGGAATAGTAATAAGAATCCAAAGCCAGCAAAGTCGCCTTCTTCTTCAAAATCTCCGGATCTGGCCAATGGACCGAAGTCCAGCAAAAAGCGTACAGAAAGGCCAAAAAACAGGAAATCCCAAAAAGCAAAAAGTACTCAGAGTTTTTTAGTTTGTGACACCTCGTCACGAGAGCGTACCTGAAGATGAACTGAATAGGGACCCCGGTTACGGTAAGGAACAAGGCAAAGACCCAGATCCCTATCAGAATCGCACTCCAGGGGGGTTCGGTGGACGAGAAAGGACCGTTCATCAAAATAAAAAAATTCCCCTGTTTAAATTCCACTTGAGCATGTGTGATGAAGTTTGTGATGTTGTAGAAAATATCCAGTAAACAGTTTTGAAGGAATATTTTCTTATAAACATGAAGTCTAGAGGAGGTTTTGAAGGTTATCAAGTATACCAACAGGAAGTTGAACAAAAATCCGAGGGAAGTGCAGACGTATTCGTTGAGTTCCACGATTTTCCGGAGGTCGATTGCTGGTCTGGGAATCATAGTCACATTCAGGATCACTGCCGGGTCATGTTCCATCATTTTTGTATGCAAGCTAAATCGAAAATAATGATAAAATTCGTAGTAAGTAATCGGAATAATGTAAAATAAAATACAAAATTAAAAGCAAAATAAAATTTAAGATAGGGTTTAAGCAATTGTAGTAAAACTGATCTCAAAGAAGGCGAGGAAAGGTCTGTAGTTTCCGGCAATTATTTTTTTCTATGCTCTCAATCTTTAAAAGTGGAATTAGTACGGAATTACCAGAGGATTCTAGACTCAAACTTGCTGTCAACATGTCTCAGATTAAAAATGAGAGAATTTAAAAAATTAAGAATTCTAAAAATAGGGATTCAAAGTTCATTTATTTTCGAATGGATAAAAAATTTCGGAAATCTTAATTTGCAAATTGATGGAGAAATGTCTTCTTTTCAAACTGATAAAGAAGTTCAATGTGTTATTTATCGTCATATTACTAAAAAGAGATTTGAGAAGTGCGTTTTTGCACTTTATACAAAAATAGATTTTTAAAATTTAATTCTCAATATTTTGACATCGATATTGTAATTACACAAAAAATGATAAGCAAGACTTTATTTTGAAATTTACCCGTGATGAAAAAGAAGGCAAACAAGAATGTAGAAATGACACCGTTGATACCGACATCGATATTGATCTCGAATTTGATGCTAATCTTAATCTTAAAATCCATACCAACATTGACAGTAACACTAATATGAATTTCAAAGGCAATGTTAGTGTGAATTTTTAAGTTTACATTAACATCAATATAGCGACCAATATCGCTGTCGACATCAGTATAACTATTAATACGAATATTGATACGAACATCAATTCCAGTCGAATCTCTGGTTAATTAGTCGAAACAGTTTCTCGTTGAACTTCCGGAAATTTTTCGCGAGTAACTTTTTCGTCAAAGGAGAAACAGGAACATGAGGTCGACCCTTGGATGTTCCGAGACATCGAGCTGATTTTTTCTCTTTTCTTCTGAAGCAATAGAAGCCTTTGAATTCGTTGAAAACAAGTTGATCTTCTGTTATCAAAGCTGGCAGATTGAAGAACTTCTCCACTTTCCTTAACTGAAATTTTTTGTTTAAAATTACTTTTAAAAATAAGGAACTTTTTTCTAATTAAAAAACAAACCTGAGAAATAGGATCTTTGATGAATTTGTCTCCATCTAGAAACAGAAACTGGTTCAGAGAAAAATACTGTAACCAATTTCTTAAATGTTCTATATACAACGAGTTCCTTATAGGTTTGTATTCTGTATTGATTTCTGTCGAATTTGGAAGAAAAGCCACAGATTCGAAAATCGGAAGGGTTTTGTTCTTTTCGATTTTCGTCGACAAAACTTGTGTGAAATCCGAGATTGTCCGGATTACCGGGTTTCTCAAAATGACGATGAATTTCATTTCCTTCTTCATTTCGAAAACCCTTTTTGGAGCAACTTCAGAAGCCAAGTATGCGGGTGTTTTTTCCACAGTAATCTGTCCGGGAAGAGAAAAGGGCATTTGTTGAATGTACCAGTTGACTCCCAAGGAGAAGTTTTCATCTTGATCGAAGAAATGGACTTCTCTCCTTGCGGCCTGGATCCCCGGGTGAAGTCCCATGGCATCTAGCAACGCTCTGGTGCCTCCTTTTCTAGCCCCTATGATGAGGGCTTGTGGGAGTTGTCTGTGTTTCGAGTTGGATTCATAATGTAGAATCTTCTCGAGATCACATTTGGAAGAAAGTTGTGTCCCTATAAAGGCGATTTGGAGGACAATCGAGAGAAGTATCAGGAACACCAGAAGAACTTTCACCGGGGTCAGTTCCATCAGAATCCTCGACTCGAATATCTGGGTTTGGATTTCTTGGATCGAAACTCTTCGATCGGAATTTCTGGATTCAATCTTCTTCACTTGAATTCTCACATCTCTAAAAAATTGATCTTTATGATCTCAGGAAGTTTTTTACAAAAGTTCGTCATCTCCGAGATTAATTCTTTTCAATACAAATTTCATCACTTCTGAAATTAAAATTTTTCTAATTAATTTTTTAAAGTAAAATTCTGCAGGATGTGGTAATCGAATTTCAAAATATCGTATTTGCTCTATTTGTGGCACATATGCTACAATTTTTCAATTGATCTGTTGGGGGCCCCACTGTTAGAGATATGCCATAAATAAAGCAAATACGGTATGCACTTTCTGCTGAGATCTAATTGTCGGGGCTTTATAAAGTATACTATATAGTAATTACTCGAGAAAATAAGTAGATTTTCAGCAAAATTTAAAAATTTTTTCATAATAAAAATTAGCTTTTCGAAAACAAACAGATTACGCACATCGTCTCGTCTCGTCGCGAAAACTTTGGAATTACGTTCCAATACGAAAATATTTAGGAAAGTTTTTTCTCACAGCGGAAATATTTAGAATGAGTTTGGTTCAGAAACGGAAATATTTATATTTCGATCTCGGAATTTGTGAACTTTAATAATACGGAAAATAGCAAGAATCTGAGTCATTAAGGATTCATTGTGACCACCTGAACGCGAGTCAAGGACAAAAATGAATGGGGTTTTCTGGACAATTAGACCAATTTACGAGTGGACCCTAATGTTTACTCCGAAATCCCAGGTTTACTTCCTTTATTATTCCTGATTTTATTTTTGAAAATCATTTTACTTTAAAATTTCCTACTGAAAATAATCCAACAAAGAAAAATCAAGAACAAAGGTTTTTGAAAATTAAACAACAAAAATAACTTTGGTTTGTAGTAATATAATTTCAAGACCAAGACAAAGTTAAAAATTCTAGAAATTCTTTTCGAGACAATTGTGTGGAAATAAAAATTATTATTTTCAATAAATTTGAAACGTTTTTATTTAAAAGAAAAATTTAAATTCATTGGCCACCTGTGAAAAACGGATCCGGCAATTGGGAATTCAGTTCATTAGCATTTCCGACAGCGTCCATTTTTTGAAAAATTTGACAACTCGAATCAGTTTTGCAACATTCGGACTTTGACATTTCGGGAAAAAACGGTTCAAAAGAAAAGCCGCGATTTGTCTCCGACTCTTAGAAAAAATTGGCAAAAAAAAACAGGTGAACCGTGGAAAATTTGGTATTTGAGAGTTGTATTCATATAAAAACCAAGAACTATGTATCAATGTGGAAGTCTTATTTACATCAATACAGAAGTCATGTTTATATATTATAGAAATAAAAAGCAACTATTGTTGGGAGCATTTCCAACACGAATTCAGCCTCTAGGAGTTCCATTATCCTATTTTGGAAGGAATCGAATCGATTGGATATGGTCTGATGGATTTATGGGATCTCAGAAATTTAGAATTTTATGTATCCTTTTTTCGAACCTCAATTTCTAATTCTAACCTCGATTCAGAATCTACAAGCTGAATTACTTTATTCTACATTTTTGTCCAAAAATAAAGTAGTAACTTTCGTTTCAGAACTCCATAAAAAAATAAAACAAAAAAAGAAATATTTACAACGACTCTAAAAATATCTGACCGGGAAATGATTCCATCGAAAATCGGATCTGTTAATCAAAAGAAAAAACAAGTCGTAAAAAGACAATTCTTCTTTATTAAAAAATCCGATCGAGTCGTAAAAGTTACGTAAATTCTGCTTTTTACAGGTGTCTGTTTTCTTTTATTCTCTTTAACTTCCTTCAATTTCAAGGAAAATCAATGAAAAGATTCTCAAAAAAGTCAACAAAATCATTTCTAAAAATTCATCGAAATCCTCTTTGTTTAAATTTACTAAACCAATTTTTGTTTAAATCTAGTAAACTAATTTCTGAAGGAATTTTAAGAACTAATGCCCAAAGAAAATCTACCAAAATAATTTTTGTTTAAACTCATAAAAATCAGTTTTGTTTAAATTCACTACAATCATTTTTAAAAATCCAGTAAACTAATTTCTGAAGGAATTTTAGGAACATAATGCTTAAAGAAAATTCAGTAAACCAAAGTTCGTTCGCCAAATGTTGCGATTTCGGCGCCTCACGAAGGAGAAAGCTCTCGAGGAAGGATTAAAGCTGGAGTGGAATTCTCGCTTGCACCACTTATGAAATGAAACGTACACTTGTAAATTAAATCATATTCTTAAGGAAACTAAGCAATCATATTTTTATGAAAATTAAAAATTATTGTTATTAGAAAATTTTCAGATTTTTTGATTTTAAAATTATTGTAAAGTTCAAAATCAAAATATTTGCAAAATTATTCCGAAATGAGTTTTGAGGATTTTTATTTCGGAAAGTTTTTATTGAATTCTGGAAGACCTTAATTGAAAAATAAATATTGAGCTTTGACGAAAAGTGAAAGCTGCCAGATTAGAATTTTGGTGAAAGTGGACCAATGCCAACTATCGCTGAAATCAAAATTTTTAAACCGTCTCGAAATGAATTTTTATATTTTATACAGCATTTAGAAACGTAGAGGTTTTTTCTTATTTTCCAGTGAATTCTGCAATTTTACGGAAAACATAATTACTGTAGTGAGTCAGTCTGCGAATGAGTAAGAAGGATTTGGAAGCTACTGTAGAAAACAAAGCCAGAATGCAGATCCCTCCTAATCCTTTGAAAAGAAAATTTTTTTCACAGAATTTCGTTCAATTAAAAAAAATACTGATTTTCAAAAGACGTTCTTAGAGAATTAGTGTTTGATATTTAAACACAAAAGGACTTCAAAATTACATCCAGAGGATCGAAAGTACACGGAACTTCGGTAAAGGATATACGATTCTATTGAGTAAGGGATATGGAATCCCATCAAGTGAGTCTCAGAAAGTTGGTGGAGTACTTTGACAATGTTGTGAGTGTCGTCGGATTTTGTCTGAACTTGACGTTATTGTACTTGATCATCTACAAGACGAGTTTCCGACTGAGGGACTACAGACCTATTCTGCTCCAGAACTGTCTCATCGACATTTTCTTCAACATCATCAACACAATGACGAAAACGGTGTGTTTTTCGGATTTAAAGATAAAACTTCTTCGGAATTTCGTATCTCTCAGTCTTAAGTGAGGAATTCCACTCAAGACAGTTCCGTGAAGATAATAGTTTCCTTTTGTAATGATATGGAAATAAAAATATGATTTCTACAGCAAGTAGACCAGAAGAACGGGAACTTCTACATGTACATGATAGGCCCTCTCGAGAACATCACGGCTCCCTATAACAATCTCCTAATTTGTCTCTGGGTGAGTGCATCTTTCTATTACAAACTATAAAACTTCTCTCTCTACAAAACCAATATTACTACAGGTCTTTTCGTTGTTCTACTGTCTCACCGGAGTCCCTGTCCAGTTCGTGTACCGCTACATCCTGATCGTGAGGGCGTCCAAAGTCACTTTCGTCCACTACTTCTCGCTCCTGATTTCTGCTCTTCTAGCGGCTCTGATCTACGCTCTATGGACAGTCTACACTTTTTTGCATAATGAACCCCGTTGGAAAAAAGCCTCGGTTTTGTTACAAGAAGACCCGAACTACTCCGAAGGCCTCCCAAACTTTGTCGTGGCTTCTATCGATGAATGGCCTTTGAGGATCCTCTTCATCTATGCTTATTTCCTCGTCTGTGTCGTCTACATCATCACTATCTTCTCTAGCACGAAAGTTTGGCGTCATCTAAAATCGATGGAGAACCAGATGACGGTTCAAGTCCAGGATGCTCACCGACAAATCACCGTAACTTTGTTTTTCCAAGCTATTATCCCCTGTGTGGTCTCTCTAATCCCTATCATCACAGCCGTCACGATGGCCTTTATCCATGGCAACGTCCCTGGATTGGGTCTCATATTGGCCCTACTTTATACCGCGATCCCTATCGTGAATCCTCTCCTCACTCTCATTGTCGTCAGAAACTACAGAAGAAATGCGATTTATATGATTGAAAAAATTTGCGGAAAAAGAAACACGAGAGTTGAACCAACGACAGCTCCCATGACACATCAGGGAGTGATGTCAAAAACGTCCCAGGGGGCACCCCAAGGGACTTCCTCGATGGACTTCATCGAGCAGTTTGCCTGAAGGAAGGGATTACCTACTGACGAAAACTGGAAACATTAATCCTATTCTATTGAATCTTTGAATGTAGACTATAAAGGCTAATTTTGGAAACAAAGAAAATGGAACAGGATGTAAACTTTACGGATCAAAATACACAATTTCAGAAATTTGAGAATTCTAAGTAAAAGTCGGTCTACATAAAGGACTATAAAAATATGAAACTTTAAAAACAAAGGTTACAAAAAATCAATAAAATAAAAAGTATGAAATCTCCGAAATTTTAAAAATAAATGTTACAAAGTTAAAAAACGAGGAATATGAAATTTTGAGTAGGATCTAGACTAGAAGAACTCTCGGCGAGTCGAAAGCAATCTTCGAAAAAAACAAACAATGGAGGTCCGGTCAACGTTCCTCAAGTTTATCCGGGAAGTCGATGAAAGCGATCGACATAGATAGCAGCTGTCCCTCTCGGCCTTTTAGCGCCTCTGGCGGATCGCCCGTCAATTTGAAGAAGAAGATGTCGTAAATTAGGAAAAGCAAATGTTGAGTTTTTGATACTTTATAGAGAAAAATTTATTGCCAGAATAAAAACATAAAACTTTAGGACTTATTCTTCAAAAAGAGTATTTTCAAGATCAATTTTTCAGAAAATGTTTTGTGACTTTCGAAATCCACCTTTTAAAATTTTATTTTATGAGACTTTCTAAGTAAATATAGTAGACCATTCAATAAAAGAAAAATCATCCTTGTCCTTCACCAAAGGGTCTTCTATCGGAAGATAACAGTAATTGTTGGAGGTCGAAGGGTCTTTTCCCCATTTTTTGGAGTACTTGAATCTCCCTTGGTCGAAACCTATCACATGTTTCCCGTAGAGGAAGTAAAATTCCTTCATAGGAGCTCGTCGGTAACTGAACCATCGAGTCAGCAAGGGGATCGGACATGGGAAATCCACTGTCTTTAACAAGGGATCCGCATAGATCGTTATCCTAAAATATCGCCAATTAACAAAATCCAAAAAATTAAATTTTGAGAAATCAACAAACTAGTTAATATAGTTTAAATTAGAGAGTTGAGATAAGCAGACTTACTCTATTCTTTCTGCATATATCAGAGAGATGAAGAAGTCAGCGAGATTCGGGACTTCGTTGGACCATCTGACGATCCTTACGTTCTTCACTCTCGGAGTCAACAATTGTCTCAGGTACTCCCAGGGAACTTTGTTGCAAAGTAAAACCAGGGTTTCGTTTCCCAATCTCGAGAGTTTGGAAAATATCAAGTTCTTCGAATAATCGAAATTTCCAATTCTCAATTCGTCTTTTACAAAAATCGTTTTCAAAGTTTTCTTTATATTACCGATGTGGACAACCTGGTCGTTCACATAAAAATCACATTTTAATTCTGAATTCTCTTGAAAAACAACAAGATGATTTCCAAGAATTATTCTTTTTATGGAAAAAGAAAGCTTTAAGAACTTGGAGGAACTGGATCTCAAGTTGAAAAAAGTTTCTGTAGGAGAAATCTCCAAAAATCTTTTTAGGAATCCTTCTGGTAAATCGAGAATCGGGAAAGTTTGGAAAATTGTGGAATTTCGAAATCTCTTAGGAAGTCGGATTGAACTATGAACAAAATCCGAAGATCTAGTCATTACCGTAGAAAATTATGGAAAATCTTGGTAGATTTTCGAGGAATGTAGAGAAATATAGTAAAATTTGGAGAATTATAGGTAATCGTAGTAAATTGTAATAAATAGCGATGAATCTCAGCAGTTTCCGGAAAACATTGGGGAATTGTGAAAAAAAAACAAGACTGTCGAAAACGACCTGGCCGAGGCTGACCGTTCCGATGACCTTTCCTCCCCTATTTAAGGTCTTGGCCATACGGTTTGTTCGTACACCATTCCTCGTCGATTTATGGCACATGTTTGTCCGTTTTTGTTTGCAGATTTGATCTTCCAAACGCAGACGGGAACAAGAACCTCTTGACTTCTTGATAGTACTACGTTTTGACGCTTTGAAATTTTGATATTTTCACTTCTCAAAATTTATGGAATTTGAACCTTAAGGACATTATAAAGTTCAATTTACAATAACTTAGTATGTTATAAATTTTAATAGTTTTGAGTAACTACGACAGCATTTTTCCACTCTCCAGAAATGACATGTTTTCCCAGACTTTGTCAAAAACAAATCAAAATACATTATTTCGTAATTTCCTGCACTCTTGGGGATTACTGTATTTACGCCTAACTCCAACTATTATTTTTAGAAATTTCGGAATTTTAAGTTTTTTATTTCAATTTTTAATTATTTAATTTTTGATTTGAAAATCCACCTGCCGGATACCTACAGTAGTCATGATTTATTCGTCATTTTGGAACTATAGAAAGTGCAAGATCTATGATACAACAGAATCTGATAATTCAAGAATCAGATTTTTTGGAATTAATTTGTCTTTAAGTTTCAACGTTTGTAACGACGAAGAGCAATCAGTGCCCTCATCATGTTCATGGCGTTGTTGTTCGGACCGGACTTTTCGGAGAAGGCCTTGAGTTGTCTTTTGTTTCCGGAATTTCCATAAAATTGGTAAGAAGGGAATTCACCTTCTTCAAGCTGGACGAAATCCTCCATTGTCGAGGCAGCTGAAACCATTCATATTAATTAAAAGCACTTGGTTTCAACTAATCTAACATCAGCTCATATTAATTAATCTCACTGAATTATAATTAATATAGTTTAGTACCACTTAAGATCACTATATCTTACTTAATTTTGGTTATTCTATTTTCTTAGTCTAACTATATCCTAATTAATTAAATATTTTATCCATTACTTGATCTATGTGGACTGGCACTCGCGGAGAAGACGAAGAGGACGAGGACGACAGCCAAGGAGATAAAGACGATTTTTTTTGCGTCGAAAACCATCTTCGAGGACATGGATAAATCTGAAAACAAAGTTATAAGAAAATAATTCTTTTTTGGAGAAAATCCAATATCCACCTGGAGGAACTTGTTTTCCCTCCTGTGCTACTTAAATATTCGGAATGTTCATAAATAACAATATCGATCATTAATTAAACAAAAAAAGAAATTAATCTCTGAACACTTCTTTTTCCGCACTAGAGCCTCTTAAAATATAGTGGAAAACTCTAGCAATTCATCCTAGGATAATTTATTATTTTCTGTAATACGGTAACTAGAAGACTACCAATGTGGTGGGGATATTTGGACTTTAAAATTACTTAAAAAATCAGAATCAGAAAATCAAGGGGGCTTTTTTGGAATTGTCTGTAACTAAAAATTGAGATTCGTTACGAGACAATCTCGTAAAAAATGTTAATTAAAACACTTTATCTATTCGACAGGGTATTTGAATTTTTAAAAATGATTATAATAATTAACTTTCTAGGAGTACTTATAATAATAATTAGAATCCTCCAATATTCAATGGAAACTTCCGGAATTGTCTGGGATTGAGGATTTTAAAAATTCACCTCGAGACTATTTCCATAAAGATATTCATGTCCAACTTTTATAAATACAACTTTGAAATAAAAAGGTAAATTTTTTCGAAAATTAGTTTGGGGAAAGTCCTGATTTTTATAATGACAGAACTACACATGTAGTCCAGGACGAAAAATCTGAAGGCAAGCTGTCAGAAGCAAGAAAAGATGATTGGTCTTCCAGGAAATCCTGGGGGCGACGACTCGGACCTACATCATCTGTTGTTGAAGAGGCACTTTTTTGGAAATTATCTAATAATGAACTTTATCCCTAAACGTGACAATTCGGATAAAAGAAAATTTGAAAATGAATAAAATAATTTTCTTTGAAAAAATTATGAAATATTAAATAATATTCAACTTGTCAAAAACAAAAAAGTTCAAAAAATAAAATAATTTTTGAGTTTTCATTAATGTCGTAAAACGAAAATGGAAAAACTAATTTTTTAAATTTATTTCCAGAAACAAAGACATAAAAAATAATTTTTTTACTTCTTTAAAATATAGAAATATTAAAATTTATTTCTTGAATTCATCTGGAGAAGGATATTATAATCTATCTTCTGAATGTTTAAAAATCAAAAATTAGGACCCATTTTATGAGTTTATGAAAGAAGTTCTATAATCTATCATCAGAATATATTTAAAAAGTCTGGAAATTATGATTGGTCTTGTGATATTATTCAAAAAAGTTTCATAATCTATCATCATAATGCACTTAAATTCTAAAGACCGGGACATGTTTATAGGTTCATTTAAAAAAGAATATCGTAATCTATCACCAGAGCATATCTAAAAAGATTGAAAACTAATGTGCATATCATGATGAAATATTTAAAACCTTACAGCTAGTTTTCAGTTTATTTAAAAAATAAAAACATCATAATCTATTTTCAAGATGTACTTGTGTTTGAAAACAGATTCATTTGATAGTTTGTTTGGAGTTTCATAGTGTATCTACACAATATACTTAAAAGTTTAGAAATCAGGATCCGCCTCGAAGAGACTAAAGGTAAAGGAAAAAAGGTAGCGAGGGAATAAACTTTGGTTGAAGCCACTTTTCCAAATGACCTCTGTTCCATCTCGAAAGTTCTTAAACATATTAAAAACAAACATCCGTTTCCATAAAATAATTTTCTAAAAATAATATCCTTCAGAAATCAAAAATTAATGCACTTAAACAAATAAACTTGTGTATTTGTATATGAATAGTTTTTACTCCTAAGGGTCATATATAAATTACTTTAATTATCAAATTTTAAGTATGAACAGCTATTTTTAAAGTTATATAGACTACTTGTAGTTTTACAGGCTGTATAAAATTATTTCCGTATTTAACTAAAAAGTTTCTGAATTTTGTATACGGATGAATTCTGACGTGTTTCCGTTTATTTTTCGAAAAATTAATTGGACAGACATAATTAATTAGAAATTTAAATTTGAATGTGATTATAGAAAGGAATTATTAAAATTGATAGATTGGAAGTAAAAACCGACTTTTCCACAAACTGAATTTCAAATATTTAAAGAATTTTCCGATCTCAAAATCAAAAATTAATTTAATAAATTTTTAAATTGTTGTTTCAAAATAAGCCAGATAGTCGCAATCGGTTCAAACCTCATATTTGAAAATTTAAAAAGTTATCTAAAATAGATGAATTTAAAAAAACAAGAAAACAAAAACAGAATTGAGATGCTAGAGTTCAGTCACTCACTTTCTCGAAACTTATATATGAAAAATTGAATTTTAGCGTGTTTTCGGTTGCTTTTTCTCCAAAAATAATCAACCAACTAAAACCAATTCAAAATATATGTTTAAAGATGAAAAATGACTGGAATTTATAAAAAAGAATATGGGCACCAAAGGTGAAAGGTCTTCTTTTTTAAAATTCACATATAAAAAGTAGTATTTTGGCGTTTTCGAGTTAATTTTTCGGAAAAGTAATCAGACATTCAGAAAGACGTTGGAATTTCTATTCAACTATGAAAAATGACTCAAAATAGGTGTATTTAATACAGAAAACAAAAGTTTTAAGCAACTTGAATACTGAAAATTAAATTTCTCCATTTTTTAAAATCCTACACGAAATTCTATCTTCTAATATTTCCGTCTTAAGAACGTTTAAAGAAGTAAATTTCAAACAATTTTAAATATTTGAAGAAAAATAAGTTGTTTCAAAAATAGTTTTAGATTAAAGTTCATTTTTTCCAAAGGTGAATTTTGACGAATCTCTCCCCAAAGGAATTTCTCATATTTTCATCTAGAAATCTCGGTAACTTTTGTTTTACGGTATCCACCAGGGAAATTTCCTTTTAAAAATTCCGGTAGTCTTTGTCTTACAGTATCCACCAGAGAAAAAGATCGAAAATAAAAAACACGTGTTTCTGAAGTCGAAAAAGCGTCAAAACAACACTCAATTTCCAAACCTTCCGGGAGGAATCTGTGTTGGCAGAAAGTAAATGAATGCCAATTTCCTTTTCCACTCAAAAACTCCTACCACGAGAATAGTATTATTTTTTATTATTCTGACGAAATAGGAATGAATGCCAATTTCCTCTTTTACCAAAAAAATCCTACCACGAAAGTACTGTTTAATTTTATTATTTGGGCGAAATAAGGATGAACGTCAATTTTTTCCTTTCACCAACGAACCGATATTATCACGAAAATATTATTCAATTGAACTTTTCTGACTATCTTAATGAAAAGAGAAGTGACGTCCATCCTTTTTAGTTAACGGAAACTGAGAGTACTATCACAAAAGTATATTTCCTGTCTTGTTGACAAAACCCTACAACGAACGTATTTTTCCATTTTTTATCGAATAAAATTCTACTACGAAAACACAAATTTAATATTTTTAACCATTTCGACGAGACAAAAATGAATGTCCATCCTTTGTTTCGTCAGAGTGGGCCTCCTCCGATTTTTCTACAAGAATCCTACGCTTTTCCGAAAGAACTTCCCGCTTCGGAATTTTGACAAAGATAAAAAAAGTAAAGACCCTTGAGCGTCATTATTCTCTCGAGATTTTGAAACAGTTTTGAATCAAAATAGAAGCAAAACGTCAGAAATCTTTGAAAAACAAATTTTTCATCTCGTAATATGAATGAATGGTAATTAATGTCCTTAGGGTATCGGGGACACGGAATCCGGAAGTGGAGAAATCAAGGAAGTTCGCAATTTCTGATTTTTAATGGAATTTTTCTATTTAATTTGTTTCTGGAATTTCAATATTGAATTTAGAATCAAAAAACCCTCTATCTTTGGCGAAATGGGAACAACGACAATCGCGATTTCTTTTTCCAAACTCGAATGCGAATCCTCATTTACCTTTTTCTTCAGCATTTTCTCGAATTCAATTGTTGTTTTTCATATAATCTTCCGAATCCTCGAGCTCCGAAAGCTAGTGTCAAGATTATTTCGTGGAAATATTAGTTTTTAATTTTTATAATCTCCCTACTTTTCAGATGCCTGTTAAAAGTCCGAAAAGTACTTCAAAAACTGCTTCAACGAAGAAGAGCGTTCCGAAAGACGAAACTTCAGATCTGCTCTTGCCAGAAATTCGGAAGTTCGTGAACGAAACTCTAGGATTTAATTCTTTTACTCCCGTTCAGGTTTTTTTTCTTTAAATTCAACTTAAATCCAAAATTATTTTTACAGAAATGCGCGATCAAGTATTTCCTGAATAATTACGACTGCATTGTTCAAGCCCCGACTGGATCCGGAAAAACTTTGGCTTATCTCCTGCCACTACTCCAGATTTTGACCACGAAATGCAAGGTTAGATATATAAAAACTGTTATCCTATACAAATTCCATATCTACAACTAATAACCCCATTTCAGTCAGAGAAAGATGATGAAAAAGCAAAGATTTCTGGATTGATTCTGGTCCCGGGCAAGGAACTCGTGAAACAAGTCTCGACGATCATCAAACCCATCGTCAAAGAACTTGGATTCAACTTAGTTTTCCTCGTCCATGGCCAAAAGGAGGAGCAGAAGAAATTCCAGAAAAATTGCATCGTTATTACGACTCCACTGAGATTTGCCAACCTGATAGAAACTCATCAAGAAGTCAAAACAATGCTGAAGAGCCTCGAAATGCTTGTGATCGACGAAGCCGATAGATTCATCGACGCGGATTTCAAGGATGCGACGACGAAAATCCTGGGAGTTCTTCCTAAGCAAAGAAGAACCGGGTTGTTTTCCGCGACCCAAGCCAAGGAAGTCGAAGACCTCGTGAAATTCGGTCTTCGGAACCCTGTTCGTCTCGAAGTCACGGGAGATTCCAACACCGTCGTGGACAAAAAAGTCGATATTGAGGATGAGAAGAAAATTGTCACTCCATCGACTTTGACCAATACTTATGCCGTCGTGGATCCAAGCCACAAAGTTCTTTGTCTTTTCAAATACCTACAAGATAGGAAAGACAAGAAAATACTCGTCTTTTTCAGTTCCAGATTTGGTGTTCTTTACTTTTCCCGAGTTTTGAAATTATTATTCAGTGGAAGTCGTGAAATCCTCAGTTTGCATGGAAGGAAATTTAATCGAGGAAACTTGGTAGGTTTTTCCAAGTATATTTTGGAAATTAATTTTTAATTTTTTTAGATCAGTAAATTCAACAAAAGCAAGAACAATATCCTCCTGGCTACAGATATTGCTGGACGTGGTCTCGATCTTGAGCATGTGGATTCAATCGTTCAATTTGACATCCCGAAACACACCAGTTGGTTCATCCACCGTATTGGCCGTGCTGGTCGTAATGGAGAAGCTGGGGAGTCGATTGCGATCTTTACTAAACAAGAAGAAGCTTATCCGGAGTTTCTGTCAAAGCATGAGAAGATTGAACTTAAAGAAAACTCGATTATTAAGAAGTTGACGGAAGATGGGGCGGAGAAAATCAGAAAAAAGATAATCAAACAAGCTTCCACAGAAAGAGAATTCTTGGAATTAGGATCTGTGGCTTTTGTGGCGATGTTAAACGCTTATTTGAGTCATGATTCTCAGATCGTGGCTAAGTTATGGGATCAGGATATCGGAGGATTGGCGAATGCGTATGGACTTTTGAGAATCCCGAAATGTAACGAAACAAGGAAATTTGACTTGGCTAGTTTCAAGAACCCAGAAATTGAAACTAAAAATATTCCATACAAGGACATCCAGAAGGAAACAGAAAGACAAGAAAAGTTGCAAAACCCCCAAAAGCTCACAAAGGAGAAAAAGATGGCACTGTTTGAATCTAAAAGAAAGAGAAATAAGAAAAATGAAGGTGGAAGTGGAGATAGAAACGGAAATAATGAATCTAAGAAGAAAGAAGTAAGAAATTCAAAGAGAAAGAAGACGGACGAGTGGGAAGAACTCCAAACTGGTCAACGTCTCTTGAAGAAATTCAAAAAGGGAAAAATCAGCAAAGATGAACTCGACAGTGCTATGGATGACATATGAAGAACTAGAAGATGTTATGGAATTTAGGAATGTATTTGCTTTGATGAAAAAAGAAAAATATAAATTTTCCAATTTCATCAAAGTGAATGTTTCCAAAATTTTAATTTTTGTTATCAATTGTTGATTTTTTACATTTTATTCAATAAAATCAACCCAAAGCTGGTGGAACAATTTCCCCGTTTGCTTTTCTTTGAAGATATCGTTGTCGAGCCATAAAAATAGTAGAATCGTCATTTCTTTGTTTCAGGATTTCTTTTACTTTTTTAAGCCTCTCTTTCAATATAGTTTTTTCATCTTTTGGTTTTTCCTCTTTCTTCTTCTCTCGTTTTGATTCTGGAGTTCTTTCTCTTCTTTCGTGTCTACTGCTTCTGTGTCGTCCGTCAGAATGCGAATCATGTCGATGACGTCTCCTGCGGTTTTCTTCTGATTCTTTTTCTGCTTCCTTCTTCGTTTTCGTAGGCTGAAAATTTAATTCATAAAACAAGAAATAAGGATTATTACGGAATAATCCCGAAATCAATTCCTAGTTAAAACCAATAAAAACTCACCAAATTCAAACCTGGTTTCAATTCCTCAAATTGTTTCTTTGGAAGTTGTTCTTTACTTTCCTCATCGTCCGAATATATAGATTTCTTTTTTTCTTCCTTTACGTCCTCTTTTTCCTCTTTCCTAACCACTGGTACAGTAGCTCTAGAGAGTTTATCCAACAACCCTCTATTGAAGTTCGCTTGCCACATTTCTTGGTCCTCTACTTTTAGTCTTCCATCAATTCTATCACTTTCTTCCAACTCTTTTCTTATCTTCTCTCTTTCTTCTATTTGTTTTTTATATGCTCCCGTTACAAATACCTCTTTATCTTTAAATTGGTCTCCTTCTGCTTCTCTTTCTTTTAGTTGTTGTCTTTCCTTCACCATCAAAAGCTCCATTTCTCTTCTTTTCACAGATTCCACAATTTTGTGAGCATATTTTGGCCTTTTGTCTTTATCCGCTTCCTTTTGGGCCTCTGTTTTTACATTTCTTTGTTTTTCTATCTCATCATAAACAGCGTCATATTCATACACATCCGGATCATCAGCCAAAACTTCTGCAACTGCTCTTTCATCTTTGCTTTTATTCGAACCATAAAGCATTTGGAACTTCTTTCCGGCATCTTTTTCTTTCAAAATCTCCGCTTCTTCATCGTCATCTCCAAATACGGATTTTACGGGAGCTTCTTTCTGTTTATCTTTCCCTTTCAAAATCAATCCAAAAGTTTTTTTCTCACTGGACATCTTGAGATCTGAAATTTCGAATAGTCAGTATAAAATTAAAACAGCTTAAATATAAAAATGAAATAACACGAAATATTGATATCAACACGGTATCGAAATACAGAAGCGTCTTTAACGCATATAAATAAAGCTTCAAATATTCAATAATCTTTATTAATATTACTCCAACCCTAGTACTTTATTTATTCCTTGGACTACTGTAATGATCAGAGGCTGCCAAGCCACCAAGTACCTGATCCAATCCAGCAGTTGGCCGAAAAACAGATGAGGTTTATCCCAGGGATTTTTGAACATCCTTTTCAAGTCCACCTTTTCTTTACAATAGGGACATGTTTGAAGCTTTCCAACAACAACCCATCCTCTGATGCAAAATTCATGAAAAGAGTGATTGCAGGATAAGGTATACGTTCTTTCGTTCCTCATGGGTTCATCTACGTCGTTATCCGGAACGTTCATTTCTGAATCTGCTTTGTAGATTTTATTTCCACAAACGGCACAAACGTCGTCTTCGAGGACTTTCTTCGGAAGTCCCTCATGAGTAAAGTACTGTAAAAATTCATTATTTCCAAATTCAAGGACCTAGTTCATTTCGAAGATTTACACTCATTCTCATTTCGTCAAAGTGATAAAAACAGATTTCCTCGTAGTAGGATCCTTGTTTTCCTCATTCCTTTTGACGAAAAAGAAAGAATGTTTGTCTTTATTCTGCTAAAGGGGTTTTCAGAAAATTCTTACCCCAACTCTACACGCCATTCTGTCGGTGCAAACATGGGCGACATCCCTCCCCAGAACACCATAATAGAGCCCATAAAAGAGCAAATACAGTCCGACGTCCATCGATGTAGAGGTTTTGATACTAAAGATCAGATTCAGTCCCATTATCGTGAACATCAAAATCAAGTATCCAACAATCCCCAGGATATAACTTAGTTGATGAATGAGAAGAAACCACTTGTAAACCCGTCTCGGAGTTGACATCGAAATCTGACTTTGGGTAGACTGGAGATAAATATACCCTGTCACCACTGTGAAAATTATCCAAGTAAAAATGAACCGATAATATGACTTGGCAAGTGAAATAGAAAACGGAATCAGCCATAACCCAAGCGTCGTCATTAACTGAAACATAACATTGGTATATTCACATTAATACAAAAGATTAATATTTTCACGAAACTTTCCAAATATGAGTTATTTGTAAGTCTTTGGAACTCTGTAAATTATTCTGAAACATAGAACCTACTTGATACGATTTAAAGTGCTTCTTCTTCCACACGATCAAGATTATCTGAGCAATGCCCAAGACGATAATGAAGATTATGAACATCTCGGCGTGCATCACGTCGTGTCCTCTGTGCTTGGCATGCATCGCGGCATGTTCTTGTCTCCATTGAAACTCCTCGTCGGTCTGGAAATTCACGAATAAGGAGATCCATGTATGAAGAAATTCAACTAAGGAAAATTCATATGTGAAAAACCTAACGTGAGAGAAATTTATATATAAAGTAATCTAATTAAGGGAAATTATATACGGGGAATTAATACATGAAAAATATCGATTAAGAAACCCATATATGAAACAACTAATAAAAATACATATATAAGAAATATCGATTAAAAATTAAGCCATACGTTAAGCAACCAAATTGAGAGAAATTTCATGTTTAAAAAAACTCCAAAATCCACATATGAAATAAAAAACACAAACCTCTCCTTCCATCCGGACGACGACTTCGACATTTTCACCGTGATTGTGGCCACCGTGTGACATCGTAGAGGAATTAGAAAAGGCAAATCCTCATTTAAAAAAAGAGAAATTTCAATTGGAGAAATGCCAGCGAGGAACCGTGGAACTCCCCTTTCGAAAGGACGGGCTGAAACTTTTCGTTCCGAGACTTATTTTGGACTCTCGAGCTCGAGGGAGCGGCTGGAACTTTTCGTGTCGAGACAGTTCTGCGAAACGTTTATTTTTGATTTGTGTAATTTTATTTAGGGCATTCTCCCAATTCCCCGGGAAACTCGAACTTTTAATGATCATTGGAATGTTCCAGAATACAGCAGAAATTTCCGGAGCGAAAGTCAACAATTCAAATCCCTTGAGATTCGTGTCGAGACAATTTGGTAAAAATCCCCGCTTTTTATTTTTACGAAAATGGATTCACCAAAATAAAATTACTGTATCATTGTTCAATCCTCAGTGATTTCAAACATGTCTACTTTTCGAACTTTTTTGAAGTGAATCTTAGCAACGGTCGCTGCGGAAATCCAGAAAACAAAAACTGTTTTTCTTCGTTTCCTCTAAAAAGTAACGTTGATCTTCGCAAAAATTACTACTCCTTCTAGAAATGAGTCAACATTACGGTCAAGCTCACGAATCCGTCGTTAACAACGAGAGATCCGGTCCTTTGACCTTCCAAGTGGTCCACGTGACAGATAGTCCCCAGTCAGAACAAGGTTCCGGGTATCTCATCGACGAAGAATGGGTCTCCAGAGCGTAAGTTTACTTTTGGACTTATTTTTACTGACTTCAAAGTTGAGTCATCAGGATTCAAAATACTGTAACTTACCTACTGACATAGTCAACTTTGATTTTTTGGTTTCATCAATATTAAGAAACCATATTTCCCTTTTCATTTTTATCCAAGAGGTTATTGTAATCTGATTTCTACAGGAATTGCTCCTTTCCTCAGACCATCATCGTAAGACTCCCAGGCAAATCCTTTGTGGAGAAAATTCAAGTCCTTTGTCATCGGCACTTTATCCGTAAGTTTTAAATTTCTGAATAATGACTTAATTTTTATTTAGCCAGTAAAATGGATGTTCTGGCTTCGAAGGATCCGATTACAACCCGTCCTGAAGGTGTTCATTTTTATCGACTTGGGTTTGTTTTATTTTATTTCTATTTCTTACTTTCGATTATGTAATTTTCAGAGAAGTAGTTTTCAAAGAACGAAAGTCAGATACTGGAAAACACGAGTTGAAGACTATTTTTGTGGAATCTCCAGCGACTTTTTTGAAGCTGGAAATCGCCCAGAATTACAGTAACCCAGAACTCAACCCCAGGAACCAAGTGGGTCTCGTTCATCTGGCAATCCACGGACGAAAGCTGGCCATGGAGGAAAACGAAGGGAGTAGAGACAGGGGTAGGGGATTGGAAGAGCAGGACGTCGATGCCGAGTTAGATCGTTTGGGTCTCGAAGCAATCAGGAAAGGCATGAATTCCAATGGCTTCGACCGAGAAAAGCCTTTCAGCAACGGATCTGGCCCAAAAGACAAAGACTACATCAAGGAGCTCCAAGACATGCTGAGGACCGTGGAAAAGCAGAAAGCGAAGTGCGTCAAAGAGGAGAACTTCAAGCAGGCGAAGAAGGCACAGTACGCCACGGTCCAGCTTCAGATGGCCTTGGGACACATGCAGGAACTCGATTCCAGGAAAGCCCAAGCTATCGTCGACGAGGATTTCGACTATGCCCAGGAGTTGACTGATGAGATAAGGGCTTTGAGGAAAACCTATATCCAGAAAATCGATCCGAAGCTATTAGAGGATGTCCCGAGCGATCCTGAACCTACCTCTTCCAGGTCCCTCAGACACACCTCCAGGGGTAGAAGGAAAGACGACGACGATCGGAGGGAAAGGAGGAACTTGTTCCAGAGAATCCGTGAGTTTTTAAAAATGATATTTTCGTGGACTAAGGTATAGTAGACATAGGATGACGGAGAACTTGAAAGGGTTTACTATCAAACGAATTTTGAGTTTGAGCTGTGTACTCCCGAATTAGATTCTAGAAAATTGTGATCAATCGTTTTTTATACAGAAATTTTCGGAATTTCCGAACTTTCTGGAATTATGGATTCATTGGATTAAATACTTTAGCGATTTCTCCCGACAATTCTCCTCCTCCGACTCGCAGAAAATCCAGATCCCGACTTTCGGACTCTCCGACTCGAAGACTGACTTCGAAGCCCCCTACTCCTGACCCTAATAACAAATTCTACAGAAAAGAAAACCAAGTAGTCCCTGCCGTGTTGTCAAAATCCATGTTATCCCCAGAACCAAGTGATATCTCGATAAATTCCAACATGGACGAAAACCAACTCATCGACGCCATCAACCCCGACGACAGGGCCTACGCCTCCCAGGCCATCTCTCATTTCGGTCTGGATACTGTAGCGAAGATTTATTCGAAGAGATGGGAACAAAGAAAACAAGGATTAAAACAGATAAAGGAAACCTTGATGGATGGATCCAAAGTGGGTCGAGATCCTCGGAGCTTCCTCAACATCGCTCTCCCAGCCGTCGTCAAAGGTCTGACGGATAAACTTTATCAAGTCTACAGTGAGGCCATAGCTTTGTTGGAGTATATCAATCTGGTCTACATGAGAGACTACAACTTGAGCAAGTCGGAAGGGCCTACGGTTGTGAACAGAACTTACGCCCCCTTGGTCTCCAGGACAGGAGACACTCCGACGGAGCCCAGGATCCCCGCCTCCACCTTCTCTGGGGTCGAGGACATGATCAAAGGAGATCCTCATGTAATTAATCTTTTAAAATTTTATTCACTTAATTGACCTTCAGATAGCCAAGTTGTATCTGCAGAAGTTCATGCAACCTTTCGATCAGACGGGGTCTGTGAGGACAGACCAAGGAAAAGCGAAATTCGTCTGGAACGCCGTCAACTCCATCGGGTTCCCGAACACCAATGCAGGACTCACAGAGGAACCCGTGACGAAATTCGGAGTTTACTGCATGAAACATTCGGATTCCGAAGTCAGAAACATCGGGAAGAATTTGGTGCTTTATGCTTTCAGGAGAGGGGACAGAGAGCTGATCAAAAAGAATCTTCCCAAAGCAGAATCCGTTTCGAAAAACAGAGTCATGAAGTCCCTCTACGAAGAAATAAACTTCAACGACGGAGTCCGACCAGGGAGTTTGGGGTCCCTGTCCTCGAACAGGTCCTCCTCGAGTTCTAGGTACCCTGTTTCAAGAAGGTAAGTTTGATCCAAAAAAGACGGATTTCAATTTTAATCTGCTAGGACCTAATCCGTTTCTACAGTCCCTCAACTCCCTCTTCTCTCGGATCTATGAAAAGACCCATATCGAGAGACTCTAATTACGACAGAAACAGAAGACCTTCGATCATCCGGAGACTCGAAGAACAGAGACCGAAGACCGTGACCTTAATGGTCGATAACAACAAAGACGAGACTGATCCCATCGATTATTCCAAGTAAGGATGTTGAGTTTACTATCAGTTACTTTGATTATTTTTTAGAATCTGTATGTACTGCGGAAAACTAAGTCCGAAATTCAACGCCGCGGGACTTGCTGAACATTACCAAAAATTCTGTCCTCTCTTAACCAACTGTCCCAGCTGCAGAGAAACCGTGGAGATACGGTACATGAAGCAACATCTTCTGAACGACTGTCCTAGTCGGGCTGATTATAGACTTTGTGAAAAGTGCCAGACTCCAGTCGATAAAAAGACATTCAATAAGCACAAAAACTCGAAATTCTGTAAAGGTAAATGTCATGTAGTCTCACGAGAGAGCACCTGCGGGGCAAAATTAATATATCTGTATGCAAAAAGTAGGGGGTATGATGTCTTTTAAATTAGTTGTTAGTCTAGAGCTTTTTATTGGAAAATGGTCGGGGTTTTTCGTACTAGGATCAAACAAGAACTTCGAAAATATAGTGCTTATTAGTAGAATTTAAAAAAGGTTGTTTATCAACTTTTTCTTTTCGAGGTAATTTAAAAAATGCTGTTAGTAACTTTCCCTTTCGGAATAGCATCTAGCTGAGGTCGTTCACGTCCAATGTCCCTAAGTCAATTCAACGGTAACAAATGAGCCACTTTTTGACGTCAATCTTCATCAAGACCGATATCTAATTGTAGTCTTTCTTAATTTAAAATCTCAACTGGAACTATTTTAAAAATTAACCAAACAATTTCAGCAGCTTTGAAAGAATCCGTAGCAGGTCGTTGTATGCTCTGTATTCAGGATGTCAAGCCAAATAACGATTATGGGTGGAGGGCTCACTTGATGGACAAATGCCCAGCGAACGCAAGAAGAAAATTCAAGTGATATTTGAGTGATCTCGGATGTTCTGCAAAATGATCGATGGCACCCTTTGCCTCGATGCTTTTCGGATTTAGTTTCTTTTTTGTGAAATTCCGATAAAAATAGTTTCTCAAGCTCATGAAAATTCTCGGAACGAAAATCGGAATTTTTATAAAATTCTGGAGATTCGTTTCGAGAACATTTTATCAAAGTTATCATTTTTCATTTCCATAATTCTGAAATAAATATCTTGGACACCGGGTTCTGGATTTCCGTGTCGTGACATTTTTACAGGAACGGTATTTGGAACATTTTGCTAATTTAGCGGGAAGTTTGAATCCTTTAAACGGTAATTGTAATTATTATGTAGTTTAATGGAAACTTCAGAAAATGTGGGATTTTAAACTTTCGAGATTCTAGAAGTCCTGAAAATCCGTGTCGAGGTTATTTTGTAAAATCTCCGTTTCCAACTTTTATAATTACAATTTCCTCCGAGCTAGGTCGAATTTAATTAATTTTTTATGGACATCTAATCAACTTACAAACTCCAGCTGTACAGCTCTTATTTTTATTAATAAGGAAAACCTGTCGGGAATTTAATTATTTTCGAAAATTTGAAAATCAATCGTCTTTCGAGACCGGTTTTTTCGCGTCGAGAACGCGTTCATCCGTTTAATGTGGCCATGGAGTTTTGCCAGACATTCCTTTCTCTTTGTCCCATATCCCGATAAGTCAGCCACGGAAATGTTATCTGTGCCATTTTTACCCGTTTTTAATTAATTTCAATTTTTCTGATGGCCTTTCTTCCGGCCATAGTTTCTTTTTTTATAAAAGCCCGGAAGGATTTCATGAAAAGATTAAAGATTTTTATTTTAGGAAAGAAACCTTTATAATCTGCAAATCCGGGGATCTGGATTTGTCTGGAAAAACGGTTTGGAGTCAAAAAGACTATGGCAAGCTTCGGTCGATTTCGTTGATGAATTTTCCCGAATGTTTTTCGTGATGAAATCCTGATCTATCGATTCGTCCTGGGTGCGGCACTTGAATCGGTCTTATTCATCACTATTATTTATTATCTGCATTTTTAATATATGAAATTGACTTAAAAAGAAGTTAACTATGGAGACGACTGACAGGTAAGATTTGATTTTTCTTTGTCCTTGATGGAAACTGGTTGACTTTGGTTCTTTTTATAAAAAGAATTGATTCTTTTTTTATAAAAGCCATCTCTGAGTGTAAAAAGTTGTTCTCTTGTTCTAAAATTCCGATTTTCGACTATTTAAAATTTACTTGTAATGACTGTAAAAGTTGATTTCTGCAGTTCTCCTCATTCGCCACTTTTCGACAAGTCTGTATTTTCCAACAATTAATGTTTATATAAAATTTCCAGACCAAACAACTTTTTCTACAATGTCAGCGGAGAACGAGCTCAGGAGCTTCTTCTCGAAAACGGAAAATTCGGTGATTTCCTCGTGAGGCCGTCAGAATCTAACAAAAACGACCACACACTTTCAGTCCAGTGAGTTTCACTTTTTATAAATCATGTTTATATGGAATACACACGTTACCATGCATTCCACATATATTTCCCTACATGTTCTATATACTTTCTATACAAATCCCATATATGAGTCGAATAAGAGATGGCATTTTAGTCGAGGAGATCGAGTGACGCATGTGAAGATTCCGATGAGAGATGGATCTTATATCCTGCCCAATGGGGCCGTTTTCCAAAATCTAAAGTCCTTGGTGGAACATATTTGTCAAGAAAATGTTTTTGCTGAACCCGATGGAACTGTGATTGAAATGAGGTAATTTTTCTTCTGAATCGTTAATTTCAAAAACTTATTTTAGGACTCCATTTCTAATGAGAATAACAGACAAGAGTTTGTTAATCGGATGCGACAGATTTTTCCACCCAATGATCACAGGGAAGGACGCCGAAAGTCTGTTGATGCCGGAGCCGAATGGGACGTTTCTTTTGAGAGAAAGCAGCACGACTCCAGGGGAGTTCGTCATCGGCGTGAAGTGCAACGACGAAATCCTCCATATCAAAATCTTCAACGTTGTAAGTTCCTCCTGAGACTACGAAAATAGAAATTTGAAATCTTTAGAATGGGAGATACAGAGTAGGTCAACATGGAGAGGCCTTCAGGACCGTAGGGGAACTGGTGAACAACTACACGGCGGTGAATATGTTCCAGACCAACGGAAAACCTGTGCATTTGTATTTCGTAAGTTCATATATCATTACCTTTTTTACTGTTGCTATTACTATTGTTTTTGAGTCACTATTGTTGTCTCCAGAATCCAACAATAATTTAAAATCAAGAATTCTTCTCGAAACCACTTCGTAATAATTCAACGTTTTTAGCCTCTTCAATCGACGAGTTTCTTCGCTAGCATGATTGACGAAAGAATAGACTTCTTGAAAAAACCTTCAAAACGAAATCCAAAGAAAGATAACGCTGCTGAGGAATTCGACACTCTACAAAATGATTCAGAACCGAATATTTTCAACTCAAAAAGAGAAGGAAGGAAACAAGAAAATGCTTGCAAAAATCGATATAAAAATGTACTTCCTTTTGACGACTCAAGAATCAAATTAAAAACAGAACCTGATGAACCTCGTCAAAGTGACTATATTAATGCGAATTATGTGGAAGTTCTTCACGACGAGAAATATAGAGAGTTTGAAGGGTTCAACAAAAAATACATCACGACACAAGGATGTTTAGAAAATACTATAGGAGCCTTTTGGAGAATGGTTTGGCAGGAAAATTCACGAACAATTGTGATGATTACGAAGGAGGTAGAAAGAGGGAAAGTGAAATGTGTTCGATATTGGCCGGAATTGGGAGAAGAATTAGAATCTGGATTTTATGGAGAAATTAAAGTCAAAAATATCATGGAAGAATTGGATGAAAATTTTATAAGAAGAGAATTTGAGATTTCGAAGAAAGATGAGAAAAGAAAAGTTCTACACTTTCAACTATTATTTTGGGATGACTACGAATGCCCCATAAATTCCGTACAATGCTATATGGACGAGATAAATAAGAAGACGGAAAGTGTTTGGGAAGAATCCAGAGGACCGATGATAGTCCACTGTTCAGCAGGAATAGGAAGGACGGGGACCTATATAGTGATAGATATATTAATCGGAGTGATAAAGCATCACGGCCTCAACTGGCCAATAGATGTCGCGAAAGCCGTCAAGATGGTCAGAGAGCAGAGAAGCCAGATGGTCCAGAACGAAAACCAATACAATTTCATATATGAAGCAGTCAGAGCTTTCATAAATTCGACACACGAAACAAAGAAAAACGGAAATGCTTGCAATCCGGGGAACTTTGTGGGTTCCTTTAACCAACTGAAGATCAATGGAGGACAGGAAAAAAATTCGACCCAATCATCGTCTTCGAGCAACTCCCCGAATTCTTTCTCACAGAGTACTATTAATACAAATTCCATGTCACAAGGCCATATTAATACAAACTCAGTTCCACAGGGTCGGGTAAATTCGAATTCCGTCGACTTCAACAAGGTCATTCCTTTTTCGGACTCAGATCCGGGATTGATCCTATCTCCCCCTCCTCTCCCGAAGAAGAAAGCCAAGCCTCCTCCCCCGAGTCAGGACCAGAATTATGTCAATTCTTGAAATCAGGATTATGTAAATTTTTAAGAAGTTCGAATCAGTTTTACTTACTTTCAGCGTCAGTCCTTCCCCAGTTTAGATTAGTTGGGAAAACGGTCCAAGAAAAATATCAATGGAGAAATTAATTTCGATATAGTTACGGTATTTTAAGACTCTTGTTAAATTTTAAGTTTCCGGGTTTTCTTTTGGCAAATAAAATCAATGAATTAATTTTATTGAAGGTCTCAATATGCTGGAAATTAGTATGATTAAAATTCTTAAATTGATACGATGAAAGTATGAATGCTTTGAAATTAATGTAATAAAATCTTCGAAATGAATGTGGAAGTTTTAAATTTTTATTCAATAGAAATTTCACTGAGATAAATACAATAAGTACATTTTAAAAATATGGATTTTATTCAAAGTCCCGATTTGCCAGAAGTTATTTCGAAGAAAGTTTTAAATCTGATAAAAATTTCGAATAGATTTTATAAAATTTTTGAAATTGTTTTGATGATAATTTTCAAAAATCAACTTGATAAAAAATGTCCGAAAGTTAATTTTGATAAAAATTTCCGAAATCATCTGATAGAAATCCCGATATCAGGGGACACTAGTGTCGATAATGTCACTGAGATAAAGACTCCAATAAGCACAGTTAAACAAAATGAAGGCGACGGGGAAGACCATCCTCGCGACGATGTCGATCCTTTCTGCTTTGCCCCTCGAGCTCAGGAGACTACACCAACGGATCAACTCGACTCTTTTCCTTTGTCCAACATAAACAAGGTCGTTGAATTCCTGAACCGTGGTCCAATCGGGTTCATTTTGCCGAATTTGTTGTTGAACAGCAACAGACTGGAGTTCCATGTTCTCGTCTTGTTCGTATTGAAGACTTAACCTCAATTTCCTATTTCTTCTCAAAAGTCCACCTTTCTTTTCTGAAGACCGTTTTCCTCCAAAGAATCCAGAAAAAAGAGAATCTTTCGATTCATTCTCGATTGTATTAGTGGCCACATTCGACAACCTCGTTCTGTTCATGGCGATTTTCCTCATTTGACGATGTTCTTCCAGAATTCCCATGTAGTTGACGACGGCATATTCAATAAGGGAAGCGAAAATAAACACTGAAAAAATAAAAATAAAAGGCGAATTAGGAAGAGGACTTACTTCCGCAAGATCCTATCCAGACGTCGATGGCTTTCGAGTAGCTCACCGGAGGCAGATTGGAATTTACCGCTGAAAAGAAATAGACGATTATTATGAATACTTCATGTATAAATATCATTCTTTACATGTTAAAAACATTGATTCATAGTAAAAACTCACAGTGATGTGTGACGATCATGGTCAGCAGTGTGACGATCGCTAAGGGAACTCTGGCGGCCGTGGACTTCCAATCGATCCAGTAACTAACCCAGGAAACTCCAACCAACATTGCCGACCTATGATTTCGTATATTAATACACCATATAATTGATAAAATAGAAATGAACTTACGGAATATAAAGTTGAAGCAAAAAGAACGAAAAGACTCTGTCCAAAGTCAACTCGACCCTCAAGCAGCTGTATGTTCCCGTGTTCGTTACAGAGTCACAAGTGGCATTACTGTAGTGAGAAATGACGAAATTTGGGAGTGCTCCGTTGACGGAATCCAGCATGATAATCCCGTTATTGTCCCACTCGTATACAATGTCGTTCGCGGTGTAAGCGTAACTGGCGAAGTCAATCAGGCACTTCTGGACGTCCATAGGATATTTCACTGAAGAAAATAATTAAATAAATATACATGAGTAATTAAATGTAGATATTAAACTAAGTTTTCTCGAAAAGAATTTTGGATTTGATTTTTAAATCCGGAAATACTTTAATTTGAGGAAATAGAAACTCACATAGATTCATATTACAAGCCAAAATCAACGTCAGCCTTCTATTGTAGAAAACTTTTCCGTCGGACCTAATTTTGACGAACCTGTTTTCTTGATCTAACATATGATACCATCCGTTTCTTTCATTTTGGAAAAAAGTATCTGGAATCCATAGTTTTTGATCCTTAGCGACGTTGATGAACTCGAAGTTCCTGAATTCACTGAGATGGGTAAATCGAAGTCTTTCGTCGAACCACTCTTGTTGAAACCTGAATTGAGCGATGTACTCCATATTTCTTTCCGAGACAGCGCTGATGGATCTGATCCTCAGACTCGTTCTGATGACTACCGGACCTCTTTTCTCCATATGGGGGTTATTTCCGAAGGGTCTGACTGCAGGATCGTACCCGTCGAGAAGCTCGCAGATCGTCATTTGCTCCTTCCATGCCTGGTAATTCGTTGTTTTTCTGTTGAATGCCGTTCTTTTGCTGCAAATTTAGTTTTGTAATAATATTGCAAAAAATAAAGATAACATTTATTTTGCTAGAAACCTTCGTCAAGACCATTTCGTAGAATTTTCCGAGTTAAGATAGTTCAGAAGTCTTACTTGGACTCTAAGCTATTGTATTTCGAAACTAACAATAAACTTTGGTAGAAAGCGAACCAATACCAACTATTGTATTATTGTAGCAACTTAGAAATGAGGATATTTAAAGAATTGTCTCGACATGAATTTTAAAAATTTTTTAAACATCGTCAGAATTCTCGATTCCAGATTTTAGTTCCAGGTTCTCACCGAATTCTGGAAGATTTTAAGTATTTTTATGAATTCTCGTTGTTTTAAAAAAATTTGTCGAATTTTGAAGAATTCCAGAAGTTTTGTTAAATTCTGAGAAATCCCAGGGAATCTCTTTAAAACTTCAAAGAACACCTTCCAAAATTTTAATTACAGTTCAAAGTAAATTTAAAACTCACCAGTTTTGTTTCTTCTTTTTTGCAGCATCTGTTCGAGTTACAAAAAGTAGTAAAAAAATAAAGAAATATTTTGCAAAATACATTTGGAAAAAAATTACGAATCCAGGAATTTGGTGTTGTTTCTCATTTTCTGTCAAATGGAGCGAGAAAAACTAAGAAAATCTGAAAAGAAACTTTTCAAGTAAAATTTTACGAGAACAATAGACTCGAAGGATTTCGAAAAAGGGGTAAAAAATATTTTTAAAAATATTCAAGGACACATATTTAAATAGCAAAAAAATATTTTAAAAGTTTAAAAATTGAAAATTACCCAAAATTATTCAAAAATAATCACGTAAAAAAATAAGTAGTACTTTGGGTTTTTAAAATAGAGTATTTTTAAAAGTAAAAATATGTTAAAACCAACACTTTGGGGTTGAAAATATAAAAAATATCTTGAAAGGTGAAAAGTTAAAAAAACTATGAAATAAAAAAAGTTCTTTAAAAGGAATAATTTGAAATAAAAATTTAAAAAAGAATAATTTAAAAGATAAAAAACGTTTCAAACTTAAAAGTACCTTAAAAAATAAAAATGCTTTGAAAGGAAAAAAAGTGTTCCTGGGATTCCGAAATTGAAGGAAATGATGACAGACCAAGCTCGACGAGTTGGGACCAAGAAAAGTCGGAATTTTGTCGGTAATTGAATTCGTCGCGCAAAGGAGCTCTTTGGCCTCTCGCGGATTGAGTAAAGCATTTCCCATTATGTCCCCTTAGGCACTAAGGGAGTTATATTATGTATCCTCGGGTACCGGGGGGAATTCCGTCACATCTCCTAAGACACTAGGGGAATCCTGTTATGTCCCATTAGGTATTAGGGAAACCCTCATTACGTCCCTTAGGCAGCTGGGAATCTTCGCTATATTCCCTTATCCAATAAAGGAGTTCTCACTATATTCCTTCAAGAAATAGAGTAGTTTTTGAACGAAATATTATTTGCGAAATTTAATCAAAGTGTTAAAAACTTAAAGGAAATTTACTTTCGAATCTGTCTCGACACGAATCTTTGAAAACCTAAGTTTCGCATTCCGCACGTTCTTACAATTCCGGAAATTTCTGTAAAATTCTGGAATATTTTAGCTACGAAAAGGGGAAGTTTTTTCGAAATTACCTCGACACGAACTTCCAGAATCCCGAGCTTTGGGTTTTTGGGATTTCTAGGAAATCATATTTCTAAAAAACCGAGGTTGAACTTTAACAAGAAGTCAATGTTGGCACCTATCATATTACACTGCTAAGAGGACAAAAAATCCTACGAACTTGTATTGAAACAGATTCTTACAATCTTAGTATTCTGGATTTTAAACAAATTGAGATTTTTTGGGCTCTATTTTAAAAAATTGAAGCTTAGTTTCGGAGAAAAGTGATTACCGGAAAATATCGTATTACATTGCTATAAATATCGGAAATAAAAATTCCTACAAACATTTCGACACGAGTTTTCGAGACATTCTTGGGTTCGGAGATTCGAATATTAATTCTGGAAACTTTCCAATTCCATAGTACTCTGTTTAAAAAAGTGAACTTTGACGAGAAATCAATGTTGAAAACTATCATGTTACACTACTAGAAAAATAAAAAATGTTTTACGAACTCTCCACGAAACAGATCTTTAAAATCTTTCATAATCTTAGAATTTAAAGGTTAGGCAATTTCCACTGAATTTATGAGAGATTTTCGATCAATTGCGACAGGTGAAGCTAAAAAAAAGTAGAAATTGACTGGTCACCCTGGCCCTTTTCCTTTCCCAAAAAAGGCATTTAAAAATCCGACTGACTTTTGTGAACAATGAAGCAGGAAGGAAAGTTGAAGCCAAAATGGCCATAATTGAGTCAGCGAGGATAGAGTAGAGCTCTTAAAAAATAAAAATTTGGAAAATTACAAAATAAAAATAAAAACAGATTTCGAATTTAAAAATAGTAGAAGATTTCTAAATTTAAATTTAGAAAAATAATTTTTAAACTTAAAAAATAAAGATCCTTAAATCTTTAAAGAAATTTAAGAAAATTGATTTAAAAAATTAAGAAATAAATAAAGTTTAATATTGATCACTCAAGACTAAAATTCACCTGCAACATGTTTTTTCTTTTTCTTTTTGCTTATTCTCTCGAAAAATCTAAATTATTGAAGCTTGTTGCGAGTAAAAATAAAGTGAAAATGAAATAAAAATGAAATAAAAATAAATTAAATAAAATTAAAGTAAAGTAAAAAAATTAATAAATTTCATATTGCCTGAAGATAAGCCGAAAGCATATAGATTTTTTAAAATTAAAATCTGCAGAACCCATTTAGAGCTTCCAAAGAAGATTCTTGAAAATCTATATCGAAGAACTTCCGTGAAAATATTTATTTCTAATTTTAATAATACAATTGTAAAAATATATAACAAATAAGTTTTTGAATTCTCGAAATTGCTATTGAAAAGATTTTCATAACAACGCTTATTTTCGAATTTTATAACAAGACTAAAAGAGTATTTTTCAAAAATAAAACCAATCAAAGATTTAAAAAAATATTTTCGAAAAAAATAATATAAATAATAATCCGTTTTTAAAACCACTTTTTCAAATCCAAAATCAATCGAAATTTATCTGAGGAAAACCATAATTTTTTAAAACTATTTATTCAAAAAATAAAGCTAATTGCAATTGAAAAGCATTGGGAAAACTAATATAAATAATAACTACTGTTTAAAACAATTTTTTTTCAAATACGAAATCAATCAAAAAAGAATTCACCTGAGAAAAACAGCAACTGGCAGTCCTCGTCAAAGACCGATTATTGAAGCAGGGGGCTTGACGGCGACTTCCTCTAAAACAAAACGGCATATCAAATTGCTCCCTTAAAGACACGTGCTTAAAGTCTGGATAAAGTAGCCCCATTTGCAACTAGAATAACTTTTATTTTTCCATTTACGGACAACTATTTTCCTAAATTGTTCAACTTAAACTTCCTATCAACGTAACGATCCATTTTTTGCGAAACTTCTGTGTCCCAAGGCATCCCTTTGTCCGGCGGAGTGTAGTCGAAGTTCTGATCTTCGTAATCGTACCATTCTTTCTTCGGCTTGAAGCTCCTGTACAAACGCTTGTTCCTCAGACTTATGACTTTGCCTCCTTCTCCTGGGTAGGCCGTGATTCCTGAAACGGAAATGTGCGTCAAGAATATCTTTGGATTAACAAAAATAAGCTTTCGGTAAATAAAGTGGAAAACAAACCTCCGTGATGAGATTCGATGTCGTTTGGATGGAAACGGACCGGATGCTCTCTAATTTTCAGGTTCTCAGGAAGGGAATCATCCCTGGCCATTTCTGCGTACTTCGTGAGATTCTTCCTGGGAATGGAATAAAAATCAACTACGTCAGCAACCGTTTTCAATTTACAGAGATCCGAATTAGGCACGTGAAAATTCAAATTAGCTCCTAACTCGTTTAAGACCTATAAATTAAGATGAAAGAGAATATTCAAAAACTAATAAAAATACAAAAATAACTATTACCTTGAATTTGCTTTTGAGATCGTTCAAAGCTACAGACTTCCAATCAGAAACATCATTGTAGACGGATTCCACAATTTTTTTGACGATATTTTCTATATCTGCCGGGGGATCATACGGCTTGTTGAATTTCAGGAATCTAGAAAACAAAATTAAAAATCGTAAACCCATTTTAGCAGAACAGAAACAAAAATCTCAAGATAATCTTAGCTGAAAATGAACACGAATTTTCATTTGTACCGAGAAAGATGATGTATAAGTTCAGAAACAAACCCTCTCGCTCTAATTTCGTCCATTTCTTTTTGAACTTCTGCATCTGTAGTCAATTCAAAGTACTCATTAGTTTCACTTTTTGCCACTTTATCGATCTTCGGCATATCAGACAGCTTCGACAACAACTTTGCCTGAAAATAAGGAATTATTATGAGTATTTAAAAGTAAAAGTTAATGATAAGTATTTGAATTTAATTGGAATTTGATATTAATATGGGAATACTTGAAACTAATAGATCGAGAATCTATATGAAACTATCTAAGCTAATGAAAACCGAGAATTTACAGGAATTTCTGGAGTTTAACAAAAAACAAACCTTTTGCTCTTCTGTCAATTTCTGATCGTCGTTTTTCCATCGAGAACTCAGACATCCTGGTAGCTGTCTTTTCAACAGAAAAACAGCACTTCTGGATCGGGACAACATTACGATAAAATAGAAGATCAAGGGATTAGGAGGAATATAAACAAGGTTTCGAAGAGATAGGTATAGGGACAGAACTTTTGCGAAAAATTCACCTCGTTCGGGGACGATTTTGTCCTGACTTTGAGGTCTCTGGAAAGTCGACGTAGATTTAGAATTTTTTAACAGAAAATGTTTTCGTATTCTTTTTCTTTTTAAGCCCTCTGGGATCTTCCGAGATTCTTCTAAAGTCTACTAATATCCAATAGGAACTGTAATTTTGAAAATTCAGGAGTAAAGATTCCAAGAGGTTCTGAAAATTCGTGTCAAGAAAGTGTCGTAAAAAATCTATTTTCAAATTTTGTGTTGCAACTTCCAAGTCAACATCTAGGATCGAGAATTCTAGAACAATTGGAAAGTTCTGGAAATTCGTGGAGAAAGAATTCTGTGATTTTTTAATTTTATTTTTCAGGAATGCTGATTCCTCGACGTTTTTGCTCGAACTTTTCTGCTTCCAATGTAAGGAAGTCTTTCATCAACTACTTTCAAGATCAAGGTCATGTTCATGTGCCGTCGTCTTCTGTTATTCCAAAAAACGATGATTCTTTGTTGTTCGTCAACGCCGGCATGAACCAAGCAGGTTTAAATTTCTTTTAATTCATTTTCATATATTAATTCCAGTTCAAGCCGATTCTTCTCGGCTTAGAGGAAATGCCACAGGGAAAAACAAGGGTGGTGAATTCCCAGAAATGCATCAGGGCCGGAGGCAAACATAACGATCTGGAGGACGTCGGAAAGGACAATTATCACCACACTTTTTTCGAGATGCTCGGAAACTGGTCCTTTGGCGACTACTACAAAGTAAGTAGTGTTATTTCACTTCGATATAATAATCACACTTTCATCCTTGTGATTTGACTGTTTTGATTTTGAAATCCGAATTCATCAGTTAGTATAACTATTTCTGAGTTCAACTATTACATTTTCAGAAAGAAGCCTGTGAATACGCATGGAATTATTTGACAGAAATCCTGAAAATCCCGGGATCTCGACTTTACGTGACGTTTTTCAAAGGTGATTCTAAACTGAATCTAGAACCTGATCTCGAAACCTTCGAAATATGGAAGAAAATAGGGTATGATTTGAATTTATTTTCTTTGGTAAAAAGAAATTCACTCTTTAATGGAAAAAATTCAGACTTCCAGTGGATAGAATCATTCCTTCTGGAGCCAAAGACAACTTTTGGGAGATGGCAGAATTTGGACCGTGTGGACCTTGTTCAGAAATTCATATCGACAAAAAAGAAGACAGACCTTATTCAGTCCCAGATCTAGTGAACAAAGACCATCCTGAAGTCGTGGAATTATGGAACATCGTCTTTATGCAGTATGATAAAAAGAGAGATTCTATTTCTAATTTGCCAAGAAAAAATATTGATTGCGGAATGGGATTCGAGAGATTGGTTAGCGTTCTCCAGAAAGTGGATTCAAATTATGATACGGATGTTTTTCAACCTATTTTAAAGAATATTTCTTTGTTTTCGAAAATTGGACCTTATTCAGGGAAACTCGGGAAAGAAGACGAAAATGAAAAAGATAAAGCTTACAGAATCATCGCGGATCACTTGAGGACTGTTACCATATCCCTCGCAGATGGAGTGAGTCCAGCGGGGACGGATAGAGGCTTCGTCGTCAGGAAGATGCTTCGAAGGGCCGCCATGAATTCCACCAATATCCTCAAAGTCGAAAGAAATAGTTTATCCGAGATCTCCAAATCTGTCATTTTAAATCTCAAGGATGCTTATCCAGAACTAAAAGAAAATGAAGAAATTATTAGAAAAACAATAGCAAAGGAAGAAAAGAATTTCTGGAATATCGTTGATCAGGGAAAGAAAATATTTGAATCAATGGTTTCGAAGTTGCCTAAAAAAGCAAGTGTTTTTCCTGGAGAGTTGGCTTTCGAACTTCATGACACTTACGGATTCAACATCGAATTGACACAGAAGTTTGCAGAAAAACAAGGGTTGAATGTGGATTTGGAAGGTTTCCAGAAAAGAAGAGAAGAAGCGAGCAGACTAGCAAAAAGTCAATCGAAAATGAAGGCGGTTAGGACTTAGATCAAGACTTTTGTTGAAAATTAATGTAAAATCTCATTTCTTTGAACTTGAAAAAGAGAAGAAAAGAAGAGACTACTAAGAATTCAATCAAAACGAAGGGTGCTAGGACTTAGATTAGGATTTTTATTGTTGAATTGATGTTTGTTGTTGAGAATTAATTTCAAATTTTATTTTTCTGATTTCCTAACGGTTGGGAAACCGTAGAATATTTATTCTTTGGTTTTAAATATTCAATTATCTTGGTTTTCAGATGTTTGGCGAGATCATAGCATACTTGGAAAATTATGGCTGGTTCATTTTAGCAGCCACTTTGCTCATACTCTTTGTCTTCTATAAATATATAAAACCTAAAGTCCAAAATTACATAGAAAGAAGACATGAAGCTGACATCAAGAAATTCGGTAAATTTAGTTTGTAATTTTCGGATATTTTATTTTTAATGTTTAGATACTGATTCCCGTGATAGATACCAAGAAAGAATGAGAATTGCCAGAGAACAACAATATGAACAGTTTGTTAAAGAAAATGAGGAAAAAAAACTTAGAAAAGAGCAGGAAAAGGAAAGAGAAAGACTTGTTGAAGAGACTCCAAAAACACCTCCGAAAACTGTTGCAAGTAATTCTACCGATGATCCTTATGAATTCGTTGCGAAAAAAATCACAGGGAAAAAAGTAGTAATTTTCTCGAAGAAGACCTGTCCTTACTGCATGTAAGGATATTGATTTTAAATAAGAAAATTAATTTACTTTTTTTAGGAAAGCGAAACAAGCACTTTCTGTGTATAGAATCCCTCGTGATCATTACGAAATCGTCGAACTTGATGATCTTCCGGCTGGTAAAGTGGAGAACATCCAGAAGGTCCTGGGAGAGATGACAGGAGCCTCCACGGTCCCGAGAGTCTTCATTGACGGAAACTGTCTGGGGGGTGGGGATGACACTGTCCAAGCCCTCACTTCCGGGAAACTCGCGCAGTTGTTGAAAGAAGCCGGAGCGATTTGAGATATTCTGTGATTTATTTATTGATGGATTATTTAATGAAGGTTAGATAAAGTGAGATAATAATTCAGAAACTAGATTTCATAGTGTCAATTCTTTGAGTTAGAAATGAGTATTTTGGGTACCATTAATAAGAGAATTTCTTTTTGGAAAACAACTTTATTCCAATTTTCAGGAAATCTCTTTCATAAATAGTTTCACAAAAAACATTGATAATCTTCATTTGAAACAGAAACCAGAACTTCAAAACTACTCATTTTTCTCTCTGAATCTCCATTCATCGTATTCCAATTGTCCAAAATCCAGATTCCATTTTTTTTCTTTCATTTTTTCTTTGAATTCTGTCATGATTTCAGAAGATGGCCAACTTCCCAAAATCGATCTGAATTCCACAGCGATGGCAGCTTCCAATTGATCTTTCCATGTAGCTTCAGTTTTCAAAGAAACAAAAGCCTTATTTTTCTCAACAACGAAGGATGCTATCCATCGACCATGTTTGGGTTCCAAAGTTGTTTTTTGAAGGTTTTTGTCAACTTCCGTGACTTTGTTTAATGGACATCCGAAATCTTTCGAAGGTCCGAGGTTCAAAAAAAGTGGTTCTTCTTCATTTCCCTCCAGGACACTCGGAACTCTTTTTTCAGTTATAAATTTGCTGAAATAATAGTATTAATTAAATATTACTTTATAGAAAATAAATTAAACAAATGAAATTTTAGAAAATCTTACTTGATACAGTAACTCAATCGCTTCTTGTTGAGAGTGTCGAATTTCAAAGATTTCACAGCTCGATAATTTGCGTAAAGATGGATACAAGTAAAGGTAATGGATAACATCCAAATAAGAACAGGACTTTGATCAACGGCAGGAAGCATAAAGAGACTAATCAACAAAGATATAACATTTACCAAAGTTTCTTGACTCCCATCCTTGGCAGAAACATCAGCCAAATTTTCTTGTTTTGCTTGATGTCTTGTGACACAGGTCCTCGTAGCACCCCCAGCAACCCCCACAATGGCTCTGAGGGAACTAGAGAAGCAAGAAAATGGAGCAAAGAAGCTTCTAGGGAAATGCGGTGCAAGAATATCCAATCCAAAAGCGAAGTCATTCAGGATATCAGCTACGAGTCTCCATTTTTTACAATCTAAAAGTATTACAAAATTATTTTGAAAAGAAATTGTCTCGCAATGAATTTTTGAGATTTTCCGATCGAGAACAGAAAACATAGGATTTATCTTTTTCACTTTAAAAAATTTTAGAATCATATCTAATGCACTGATATTATCAAAATATCGTGATAAAAGAAATTTTATGAATATTATTTTGCATTTTTAGCGAAATTTAGAAACTAATTTTGAGAGAAAATAAGAAATGTAACAAGTCAACATGACCACAGACCACGAAAAACAAATTAAAAACAATGACTGAAAAATGTGTCCGAAATGTTCTTTGGGTACTATAAAAAGAGAAACAACAGAAGCAAAAAATCAATTAACATGTCTGGAGAATTCGCTGGTCGTGTTGTTGTCATTACCGGTAAGTTTTAAACTTTTAAACAAAGATATAAATCTTATTTTTGGTTTTTGTAAATTAATTTTTAGGATCGTCCTCCGGGATCGGTCAAGAAGCGGCTGTTTTGTTCGCGAAAAATGGAGCCTCTGTCACTATCCACGGGAGATCCTCCCAAGGACTCCAAGATACTGTGAAACTCATTGAAAAAGCCGGAGGATCTTCCAAGAATATTCTTATCATAGAAGGAAACATCGAGAACGAACAAGTCCAGAAGGACCTCATCAATAAGACTATCGAGAAATTTGGAAGGCTCGACGTCCTCGTCAACAACGCCGGTACTCCTCAAAAATCTCCAAAAATAGACATTAGATCCATTGAGAACTTCGACTACATCTTCAATGTCAATCTCCGAGCTCCTGTGGTGATCACAGAACTGGCTGTTCCTCATCTTGAAAAAACCAAGGGGAACATTATCAACGTTAGCAGCAGTCTCGGACAGAAGACGGCTTCATTCGCTCCTTTCTACTCTATTTCAAAAGCCGGAGTAGATCACTTCACGAGAAACTACGCTGCCCTTCTGGCCCCTCAAGGTATCAGAGTCAACGGTGTCAGTCCCGGGATTACAGACACTAACTTCGCTTCAAGAGTAGGTCTGACTGGGGAATTGTACGAACAAGTCAAAGAACAAAGAATCAAAACAATCCCCCTTAAGAGATACGGCAATCCTACAGAAATGGCCGAATTCGTTTATTTCATTGCTTCCGAAAAGTCCGGATACATGACAGGACAGACGATTCTGGTCGATGGCGGAGTATCCATAAATGCCGTCACCCTCCCAGAGAAAAAATAATTTTCTTAAATTTCTTTTGAGTTTTTAAAATTCATTTTAAATTTTAGATCCCCTTTGTCTCAAAATAAATCTTAATTAAATCTGAAAAAAGTACAAAGTATTACGTAAAGCAAGCTTTTTCCCTGAAACCGTAGATCGCTTCCCCTTCATGAAGCCTATTCTCTTCATTATTTGACTTTAAGTACAAAGGTTGTTCTAAAAAAAAGTCCATCCTAGAAATAAAAGTTCATCCAAGAGGAAAAATTTGTTCCGGAAAAATACACCAAATTGTTTGTGCTCTTTTTGTGCTAGAGGATTGAGTCGAAGACCACATCTGAGTTCATATAGGAAAAATTGCACGTGCGTTTTCAAAAATTGAAAATGACACAAAATATGCACAAATATTTCTCGAACTGTCTCTTTTTTGTTTTTCGATACCAGGTATAAAAAGACTCGATAAATTTCACTTAAAAAAAGAATTTGAGTGAAATAATAATGTCTGGAGAATTCGCTAGAAAAGTCGTCGTCATTACAGGTGAGTTCTTGGAGTTAGATAATTATAGATATGCTCTAGTATCTCTCGAAATCCACTATGATTCTTGAGGATTTTCTACAATCCCAGGAAGAATCAGAACTTTCTGAAAACAGGTTCTAGAAATTTGTGTCAAGATAATTTCATATAAATAACTTCTTTGATTATCACAATTTGAATTCCAGGATCCTCATCTGGGATCGGTCAAGCAGCAGCCGTTTTGTTCGCGAAAAGTGGGGCTTCTGTGACCATCCACGGAAGATCCTCACAAGGACTCAAAGATACTGTGAAGCTCATCGAAAAAGTCGGAGGATCTTCCAAGAATATTCTTATTGTAGAAGGAAACATCGATAACGAACAAGTCCAGAAGGACCTCATCAATAAGACTATCGAGAAATTCGGAAGACTCGACGTTCTCGTCAACAATGCCGGAATCGCTCAAAAAACAACTGACTTAAGTGCTTGTAGAGAACTCGAGAACTTCGACTATGTCTTCAACGTCAACCTCCGAGCTCCCGTAGCAATCACAGAACTAGCTGTTCCCCATTTGGCCAAGACTAAAGGAAATATCATCAATGTCAGCAGTGTTGCTGGACAGAAAACAACACCTTTTTCTCCTTTTTACGGAATGGCCAAAGCCGGATTGGATCACTTTGCTAGAAATTATGCCGCTATTCTGGCCCCTCAAGGCATCAGAGTCAACAACCTCAGTCCCGGAGGCACTGACACCAACTTTGCTGCGAAGATGAACATCACCGGAGAATATTATCAAAAAGTAAGGGATGATTTTAGTTTTTTTTTAAACATGGTTGTATTTTAGTTAAAAGAAAACATGATGGATCAAATCCCCTTGAGAAGATTTGCTTCAGCAGAAGAGATGGCCGAATTCATTTATTTCATAGCTTCCGAAAAAGCTGCTTACATGACAGGCCAGCTGGTTACTGTAGATGGAGGATCTATGATCGCCGCCATCGTGTCTCCTTTCAAGGAAAAGTGATGCAACAAAAGTGAATCTTTAAAATCTACCTTTTCTCGACAAGTTCGACAACCGCTTCTGTTATCCCTTCTTTAAAAGAAAAGCAATTCAAGAATAAATTTTTGTAATCTATCTTGATAATTTTTGATAAATTCACCTGTGATTGTGATTTTTTTAAATGAAAGATAACTAATAAAAGTAATTTTTTGAATCTACTTCAATATTGTTGACATGATCGATGATGTTTATTTTTTTTTGGACAAATTTTAAAAGACAAACTAAAGTTTTTTAAAGAAACTAGTTAGTTTAAAGATTACAAACTACCGTGACGATAGACCACAAATCAGTCTTGCTAACCTTTTATTTTTCTTTTTGTTTTCGTCTATTAATATTCCTTTTTTGCTTAGTATATCAAGAGGAAAATAATCCCACCTTCCGATTATGGTAGTATAAATAACTCCGAATTTTAGACAAATTATTCAATAGTTGTTATTAAATAATGTTTTTTTGTTTGAAAAGACCTCTAGCAAAAATAGTAACAACCCGCCGTGAGATTATTTTGGCGAAATTAATCAACGTGACCGCTCTTCAAAAAATAATCTCTTTGTAGTTTGCTGTGATATTATTTTTGATAAAATTAATCACTGTAGTTATATTTCTTCAAGGAAAGTAATTCAACAAAAATAAATTGTTTAATTAATTTCGATACTATTTTCATAAGATCAAAATAACAACTTTTTTTTAAACAAATAGTTCACTAACACAAAAATTTATTTTTGAAACCTACTTGGACATTACTTCTGACAAGATTAATGATCACTACTATCATTTCCCTTTTTAAAATAACAAATTTTAAAAAATCAATTTTAATGAAGAACAATTAGTGCAAAAATAAATCAAGTATCGATTT
>VOSG01000053.1:0-14648 GCA_009761265.1 Halicephalobus sp. NKZ332
CTCCGGATGACGATAAACTACCGGGAAAGGTGCAGGATGCATGACCTCAACGCCGCTCTCGATGAACTCCGCAGTGTCATCCCCTATGCTCACGGGACTACAGTAAGGAAGCTCTCGAAGATTGCTACCTTGTTATTAGCTAAGAACCACATCATTATGCAGGTGGGATTTTCATTTTTTCAAACCTCGAAAGGGAATTCCAGATGAAAGCTATTGACGAACTCAAAACCGTTATCGGAGAACTCCGAGAACGAGTCAAATCCCTCGAGGAAAATCCGAAACGAAAATCTCCAAGTCCTCGTTCGGACTGATTTGAATTCATATTTTGAAATAATAAAATTTTTGCTTAAAAGTGACTATTGAACAAGGGGAGTATGAAAATTCCGACAAAAACTATTTTTTTTCTTGTAATCCAGAAAGAAATAATGAAACTGGACGTGTCAAAACAAATTTTCGTCCTGCTTTCCCCGGTTCTTTTGTACCGAATTCCATCAAGCAATACAAATTAGAACTAATTGCAACAACGGACAGCTTGGATTCGGGAAAGTGAGAATACATCGAGATGCACACAGTCTGATGGTCGGACGTATAGGACGCCCCGGACCGCGGGAACGGACGTCTCGCTAAGGTATGCGAACGTACACACACATACTGCGCAGTCTTCTCTTGGTTTTTCCCACCTGAGAACCAAATTCCATTCTAAGGAAATTACATCTGTATCGGTTTCCACTGATTCTCGATACAATCCCCGGAGTTTTTTTGTAATTTTTCGTACTCGGGTACTCGACAGTTGGAACTTGTTTTGTATTTTTTATTTTTCAATATAAGAATCATTCTAGCTTATCACATGCTATTTCAAGACCAGCATGATGAGCAATGGTCCTAGTTCTGCCTCTTTCCAATCTCCGCAGAACTATCAATCGAAGGAGAACTATGTTACTGTAAGTTCATGACTAAGCAATAATAAATAAACTTCGATAGATTCGCTTGTGACGAGAATTTTATTTTGGACGATAATTGAATTTGTACTTCAGGTGCTGGCAATTTACGACGATCCTCAGCCGGCCGACGGAATTGTAGAAATTACCAACATTGAAAGACCTCCGAGTAAATTTTTTAATATTTGCATAATAACTTTAAGTATTAATATATTAACTTTAAGTAGTAATATAGTAACTTTTAATATCAATAATATATGATATTCTGCTAAGTTTGTTCTATTTAAGCTAATGGACTGAAAGTTTCTACTGATTCCGATATTCTTCCCTCGAAGAAACAGTCCGTTTTGTCTATCAGACGTACACCAGACGGAAGAAGCTCAATTAATATTCCGAAATCACAGTCAGAGATGAGTCATCTCGGTCGTACAAGCGCTAGGAAATCGAGATTCACAGATGCTTTTCTAGAAGCACAAGAGAGATTAGAAGTCCAACAAGAAACTTCCTCGGAATTCCAAGTGGAACCCGGGAGTAGAGTTAAATCGTTCACAGTTACTCTTCCGCCAGAAACAGTTGATACTGCTCTGGGGATCGAGATCAGTACAGTACCTGATCCGAATGATGATAGGGGTAGAAAGATCTTGGCGGTCGAAGTCAGACATATCGACGACGATGGACGGATCGCTCGCGAAGGTTCCATCAAGGTCGGCGATCTGATCACGGAAATCAACCATCGACCGGTCTATCAAGTAATCTGTGACTCGAATGTATCGAAATTAAATACTGAACTTTCAGATGTCTTTACCGAAAGCTCAAGCTCGTTTGAGAGAGCTGACTTCGATTCCTAGTCCAATTATTGTTGTAAATCGAAGATTAAAATCACCTAGGATTGATAGAGAAAGAAGTGCGTCTGTCCCAAGACCCGTGGCTACCGCTCTCCAGATGGCAAATACAGCCAAAATAGGAGAAACAGCCTCGATAGAAGTAGAGAAAAGTAGCAATGGGTTTGGTTTCGGAGTCAAGAGTAGAGTTAATGCCATGAACGAAAGACTTGCTTACATCAACAACGTCAGCATCACGGGTCCTGCTTATAACAAACTGAAAACTGGGGATCGTCTGTTGAAAATCAACAATACAGATGTCGGTTCATTTTCTCAAAAGGAGGTTGTTCAGATGCTGAAAGATATTCCAATAGGGACCACTGTCGAGTTTCATATATCCAGGATTATCGAAGATCAAAATTCGAAAGAAAACGAACGAAATTCAGACCCACTGATTGAAACTCCCTCACCGACCGCTTTGACTGATATTTGCCATAAAAGAAGACAATCGGCCTTCGTGGATATCGGAGACGAATATGTCGAATATCTGACATTGGATGTAGCTCTCCAAGGTTCCAAAAGTGCAGGTTTAGGGATCAGTTTGAAAGGAGGGAAGCTTTATCCCGAAAGAGGGAAATTAGAAGACGGAGTTGATTGTGGATTATTCGTCAATGGAGTGAGGAAAATTAAAAAATAATAATTCCTAATTTGTTTTCTTCAGATTCTTCATGGATCTGCAGCTTATAAAGACGGAAGATTCCACGAGAACGACAGACTCATCGGGATCGAGAATGTTGATCTCCGTAGCTACCAACATAATGCTGATGCCCTTGCTGCTTTTTCGAGAACACTAGCTGGAGTTCAAGGTCAGATCGTGGAGATAAAAATTGCTCGAGCCAAGGATCCTCAAGCTTCCATTCGTCTTGTAAAAGATACGACTCGAAGGATAAATATAATTAGATCCGAAAGTGAGAGTAGTCTGGCTCCCGATTCCGATCCGTTCAGCAGAGAAAATCCTAATCGGAAATCCATCAGCGAGAAACGTCCTTTTGCTTCCGGAAATGATGCTATTAATACCCGGACCTATCAAAAGATAGTTCATCAGAGGCAAACTAGTGGTGAGTGAATTGTGGTCGTTTCCTTTGCTTTCCTTATGTTTTGCTTTTTGCTTCAGCTCCCCAAATCCGATCTAGTACTCTCGAAAACCATCCTGTTTCTGAGTTCAAAAAACGCCAAGCTTCTCTGACATTGATGAACAAAAAGTTTACTCTTTCCCAATTTGTTGACGAAAACCAGGCTCCGACAGAGGTGCAGAAGTCTCTCCCGAAAAAAACTGCTATTTCTCAGATCTTCAACCACTTCAAAAGTGGGTCGAAGAAAGACAAATCCAGAAGAAGGACAATTGTGATTCCCGAACTTCCTGAATATGGTAGGATAGGAGCTTCGCTTTTCTAGATTTTATTCCTTAAATTATTTAGAGTAGAATAATTGTTTTATTCTGACTTTTAGGACAAAAGCCTCGATCTTTGAGTCACGATCCTCGTTCAGCGAAAGAATCCAAGATGATTCATGAGGCTGTGGCTAACGGAAATGGAATTCCCAACCACATAAATGTACAGAAAAGGAAAAAAGTCGAACCGGCTCCAAGTTTCAAACAAGCCATGACGAACAGAGTTTCTCATCCATTTTTCGACTCTTTGATCAATTCCGAACTAGGTCCCGAGGGACTCGCGAACTTGAGAATCAGCACGAATGAAAAGAGTCATCGAAAGTCAATTGGAGGGTTAGAGTTCATCAGCAATTAATTCATACTTATGAAAATCCGTTTAGGTCATTGTCGAGAAATCACGAGGACCATCGACCAGGACCTCCGCCATACAACGGTCCTCATATCCGAGCTCCGCAATCGTATAATACTTTCAACAGAGAATTCGAACATCAGAGAGTTCATTCTCTCCACGAAGTAAGTTTGGTTTTCAATTTTTTGAATTTCTTATTTTTAGTTCGTTTTTGTTTTACTTTAATTTGGTTTTATTTTTGTTTAATTTATAACAACAAGCTTTTGGTAATACTCTTAGTTTCCTCTACAGTTAGAAAATACTCCAAATAACCCTCCACCAGTTCCACCGAGAAGTAAAAAAGGAGTTAAAAATGGGTATGTACAAGCAATAATGCTTGTTGCTTGCATCTTTTCCCTGAAGCAGACCTTCTCCCCTTGCTTAATTGCTGCTTTTTCGACTTTATCCGGATTTAATATTTCTTCTTACAGTACTCTCCACAGCCGGATCCCCGTATCTATTACGAGCAGCACAAGTACCAAGGGGATCCCAACTGCGTCGTCCACTACACAAAAGCCGTCAGGGACCACGGACCAAACATGTACCACATTTTCCATCCAACAACGGCCTATGTCGGACCCTCACCATTCCAAGAACAACAATACCAGAACGTCCATCAACGGCAACTACGTGAGCTACAACAGCGTGAACGAGTCCTCCAGAAACAGTTTGCCAGCCAGGAAATTGGCTCCCACGCTTCGGACAGCCCCTCCGATCCCACCGCGGACTACTATGACGTCTTCAACGCTTGGTTTGCCCAAAGTGGTCGTCAACAGCCGAATCCCAACGAGGGGACCTCGAGAAGAAGAAAAACGAAACAGGAAGACGTCCCTGGAAGGCCCTTTACCACGACGCATTATCGGTCTTCGCACACCTTCAGAGACAGCGAATACGGTCACCCATCAAACTCAAAATTCGTTGCCACCCCAATTAATGCCTCGGAGAGACAACAAACAGGTCTCTTCCGGGCGAGTCCGTTCGATGATAACCACAGATTCCAACAGCCCTCGGTCGTTGGTTCTTCTGCATCGAGCGCCTTCGCCCCATTCCCCTCTACATATCACGTCCACAACTCCAATGGAAGACTATGAGCCGGTCGTGATCCCACGACACCCAGCTAGAGCCACCATGAGAGAGAGATCCATGACAAGCAACTCAGAGTTTCAGAAGTCACAAAAGCGGAGTTCTTCTTCACTTATTAAATGGGTAATGAAAAAGACAGATAATCTCGGTAGCGAACCTTCCACTGGTCGCAATCGTACTCCTTCTTCCACTTTTTATTATCCACAGGAGCGTGTTTTCAAATGTTAATTATTGTCTACTGTTAGCTTAATTTTTTACGGGTTAGTCATGACTATGAAGAACCTCCACAGATGACAAGTATAATATATGCAATACATAATAAATATCTTTGAAAAATGTAATTAACTAAAGTTCGTTTTGAATTCTCAACTGAAACTTTCATCTTGATAGTAATTTACATTCTAGAACGGTGTCTACGCCATCTGGAAATTAACATTTTCAAATTTTTTCGAGTAACTCCAATTTCGAAAAGTATATTAATTTCTGAGTCCACACCAATTTTTAAGCAACTTGAATCTTCAGTTTTCCATGGGAAAATACATTGTAGTAGGTTGTTGTTAGTTACTTTTCTTGACTTCCTCAATTTTGGATTTTCTATTATCAATCTTAAGAAGTCGAAAATATCCGGAATATCCTATCAAAACATCTTTAGTTCTGTTATTTACTGAGACTTAGGGCCCTTGACTTTATCTCAGTAATACGAATAATAAGCAGCTTACAGAAATAAACTAAGAAGATCCATATATTTGAGTCTCCGGTGGGGGTGGCGGCCATGAATAAAGAGGATTTAGAAGAGGAAGTCTAGTAGTATATATACCTGTGTTCTTTTAGTATCTTGTTCAGCTGATCATAAATTTTAAATAGTCCCAAGTCCGAAAAATATTTTTTTTGTACTCGTACAGCGAATCCCGACGAAATACAACTCTGAGATTTTATTTTTAGGAAGCCTGCAAATTAAAATCTCCTTAAATAAAGCGATCTTTTCCTCCCTTCCCCATTCCAGTAACACGAGGACTAGCTTAATCTCTTTGATGCTCTGAAACTTCAAGCCCAGATTAAGAGAGAGTTCGACTTGCATATTGTAGTATTTCATGAGTTATTTGGAAGAGCTTCCTCTTTGGTGTTTATCATAAATAGATGTCTCTAAATTAACTCAAGACCCGGAAACTCCCTCACCAGTAATTCCTTCCTTGTTTTCTTTATCCATTTATGGCTTCTCTCTCTTAAGGAAATTGTTTGGAGATTAGGGATTCCATAGTTATTCAGGTGTCTATGACGCTAATATGTTTCCCTTAGTTGAAAATTTGACGTAATTTCTGTTTAAAATTGAGGAAGTCCTCCTTCCTGTTATTCTATAAAAGCAATCTATAAAATAAGATTTCAGGGTAACTTCTACTGCTCACATGGATTTCAAATTCAAGCTTCACTCTCTCATTTTCCTCATTATCTTCTGTTCTCTGTCAGAAAGCTACGTAGTCCTGAGGTTACGAGCCGGGCCAGAAATCCAACACTTAAAGAACAGTAAGTCCTCGGATTTTCTTATGATAATCAGCTTGTACTTCTTTTCAGTTCAAAATAGCTTTGCTCGTGGGAGACGAAACTCTGTCACATATGAAGATAGACCTAGACGAAGCAATAGTATTAACCATATGCTGAAACAACCGATTCTCGGATTATCGCAGTGGTGGAGTGACGATGATACAGATTCACAGAATAGTTATTATTTCTAAGCCAGATAATTGAGTGCAAATGTTTATTCTGTAAATTACAAAATAAATCGGTCTAATTTGTTTCCGATCATTGGATCATCGTCGCATTACTCATCGTGAAGTGGGAGAAAACAGAATGAGTCTTTGAACTCCGAGAAGGAACTTTTTTGATTGGAAATCGCGCATGATCTCCACATTTCGTGCTGCCACCCGATCAGGTCCTTTTGATGTTGAGTTTTGGAAAGATGCACATTTGACTCTGACCAGTTCATATGTCTGATGACAAAACCTCCGTTCCGATTTAATCGTTGGGAGTAGTTGGGGTGCGCGTGCATCGCTGGTAGCAAAAAACACAATAGTATCTGCTCTTGCAGTTTTGGGACTCACTACTTTCGAAGCCGGTCTTCGGTCTGTTGACGGATAACTCCATTTTTGAGATACGGCAGAGAATTGCAATGTGTTGATCTCTTTCAGAATCCTCTTCGCATATCCTTTCCATCACAGTGGTCTGTCTCTCATCCGATAATTGTGGCGATTTTGTTTTTTATTTTCAGCTGGAGAAGTGGGAAGATTCACTGAGCGATTTCTGTGAGTGTGTAATTTGTAACCATTTTTGTCAATAACGACAATAGTTTTATTTCCAGGTCAAGAAATCATAGAAACATTTGTCCATCAATTGTTTTTTATACATCAACGTCGTTACGCCAATTTCCTGATGTTTCCTTATTTGTATTCGGTTTCGCTGTGATGTAACAGCCAAAAACGATTAAAAGGAGTTTAACGAGCTACCTTTAACTCACGCGAATTCCTTGAAAGTGCGCTGTCGTTTCCCTTGAGCGATTTTCATCATGCATCGATTTTGTTCGACTTTGCTCTTTTCTGGATTGGTTTCCCTGATATCGGCACATGCTGATGATGACTTTTTCAAAGAACCGGTTCGACGGGACCCTCATGCAAAGCTCGTCATATTTGGAGCACGACATGCCAACAGGAATCCTTCCAAGTTTCTCAACGAATCAAAAGGATACTACGGGTTCGAAGGATCCATGGAGCTCACAGCGGTCTGTTTCCTTTTCACTTGGTTCTTTCATATTCAATGTTACAGTTTGGCAAACGACAGGGTTACGCATTTGGGAGAGAGTTGAGGGTATTTCTTCAAAGTTTCCTCAATGGAAATTATATCCCGTCGGAAGCAAGTTTTTACACGTCGAGTGCGAGTCGAACACAGATGACCTTGCAAGCAGTTCTCGCAGGTCTCTTTCCTCCGAGATCTTTCGCTGTCTGGAATCTGGCCCTTGATTGGAGTCCTGTACCTTATACGATCGACGACCCCATGCTGAGGATGTATAGTGTCGCCTGTCCTGAGAGTACTACCGGTAATTTCGTAAAGTCGAACACGATTAATGTTGTTTTCCAGCCTGGAAACCGATCGATGATGAAACGTTAGATGTGATGGAGACAGAAAAACACAAGGTCGATCCCATATTGCAATATATCAGTTCTCATACAGGTTGGAATCCTACACTCAGCTCGGTCGCAGACTTAGCCGACAATCTCCATCAATTTGTAATAAATTCAGACCGGATAATAATTACACTTATAATGCACTTTTAGGAAATCCATAATCTCTCACTTCCTGATTGGCTCGAAGTTGATAATTTCACTACATCTGTTAATTCCACTCTCTTTGATGAAATTATGGCACTACGTAAGTTATGAAAGAAAAAATTAAGTAGTATTGTGATTTATTTAGAGGAATATCCACAAATCCAGTGCGCAAACTACAAGCCGTGCCGAAATCTGATGGCTGGAGTATGGCTTCAGACATTGAGTGACAGGCTTCACAAAATTTCCAACGGGACAGAAGAAGACCCAATGACTCAAAAGTTGTTAGGATTCATAAGTCACACAGAAATTGTTCTCTCAGCCATGTTAGCAATGGGGTTGATCGCTGATAGGGTAGAAACAACCGGTGGATTTATTTTAGAAGTAAGGGATACTCCAGTATGGGAAGCAAGGCTTCTCGAACACGAACCTCTCGCTGCTGATGAGCATTTAATTTTCCGAGCAAATTACGGACCAGAGTTGAAAAAACTGGCTTCCAACGATGAGTGGATTCCGCTAGACGATCTCATTGACTTTATTCGTTCCAATGCTATCTCTAATTGGCCCGTTGCTTGTGGCATCAAAGACGAAGATACCGGCGAAGTACCGAGTGACACTGACAAATTAATCGTAGATGTATTAGAAGTCGTTAAATCGGAGAAAGAAAAAACGAATTGTGCATGTAGCTCATCTCTTCCTTTCACTTTTATGCCTTTTGTTTTTCTAATTAAATTTATGACGTTAATAGAAAGTTAAAGTTTAAAGTAAAACTACGGAGTATCACGTGTAATTACAATCGACGGGAGTTGATAAAAAATACAGCAAAAGTCAAAGCATCTGATGGAAACGAGTTTTGATGGATTAATTAACAGTTGGAGTCTGTTATTCTTCCGTCCCAAAGGGTGGAAGTTATCATGAACGATCCGCAACTGTTCGTGCTGAAGTGGCCCGAAGATCGAGAACAATAGGTGTGGCAACAAAATTCATTACCTTTTTAATCGGTTCATTCTCCATTTTGAAGAGATTAATTGCAACTTTGAAGTTGTCATTTTTTCTCGATGGTATTGAGATTATTTTTACTATCATCTGTCATGCCCGTATCGAAGTCATTATTCATAATATTTCTCCTTGGGTCTTGTTATGGAGCCCCCCAGTATCTGGAGCCTGAAATCAAGCCCCCAGGACATATTCCGCCCTCAGAAAATGCTGTAAATGTTGATCTAAAGGCTACGGTGGAAGAGCCAGAAAAATCGGTACCTTCTAAATCAGAACCTGTGCCCGAAGTTAAGAAACTCCAACCACCTCTACCGAAACCCGAATCACCTTCGATAAAACCCCAACCATCTTTACCAAAACCCCAACCATCCTTATCAAAACCCCAAAATCCTTCCCCTGCAAAGGTCGAACAAAAGAATTCCAAGGTCGATGACTCTGAGCTCCAAAAAGTAGAGACCAAACCATTAACATCAGAGGAATCGAAGCCTGAGCCTGCAAAATCTGCAGCAAATTACAAATATAATGGTTAGATTATGGTCTTCGGTCTGAGAGATAATTGCATTATTTCAGATTGTCTATCGGACACACTATTCGTCGTTGATTCCACCAGCTCCGTGGGGAAAATTTTCGAGAAACACAGAAATTACGTTTCCAATGTCATTAAAGACCTTGACATTTCACCCGGAAAGAATCATATCGGTATCATTGTCTATAGCAGCAAATACCGTCAAAAGGTCAAAGTATCCCTAGCTGATCCTCAAGACAAAGGGAATATCACCAAAGTGATTAGCAATCTTCCATTTTTCTCTGGAGTTACAGCTACAGGCCAAGCTCTCCGACTCGCTCAACAAGAATTGAAAAACAGGAGATCGGATGTCGTCACGAATTTGGTTGTCATCACAGATGGATTCAGCTACGACTACATCGATGAGCCAATCAAGGAGTTACATCAAGTAAACAACCTCCGTACGTTCGCAGTTGTTCTCAGTGAAGCTTGTAGAAAGTGAGTTTTTTATCAATCAAGACAAATTAGAAATCTTGTTTCTTTTTTATTTTCGGTTTGCTCCGAGACAAAACCAGATGTGTTTTTCTTTTTAGGTTTGAATTGTTGATGATTAGCGAGACAGAAGATAATTTATTTCAAGGAGATGAAAGTTACAAAGATCTCTTAAAGAGATTACAGCAATGTAACGAGAAAAGCGGAGGTGATTCCATAACAAGTAATGAAGAAAATGAGGAAGAGGATAACGGTGTTGAATCCGAAGATAAGTCCGGAGAAAATGAAAAAAGTGATGAAGAAAAATCCGATTCCGGTAGTTCATCAGAATCCAAAAATGAAGAAAGTGACGAGGAAGAGTCTAAATCTAATTCTAGTAATTCCTCAAAATCCGAAGAAGATGAAAAAGAAAATGGTTCTGAAGAAAAGAAACCTAAAGATTGCTCATTTGACGTCGCTTTTGTCATCGATGCCTCTGGGTCTCTCAAACAAAGGTACTTGAAACAAGTGGAAATGGCATCTGAACTCGTCGACATTTTTGGCGAAAATTCAAATTTCGCTCTAGTCAAGTACTCCGGAAAACGACAAATCAGAGTTCCCGTCCCTCTAGGGTAGTTTATGATTCATATGAAAAAGCTACAAAAATATTTTTCTAGATCCAATAAGACAGCTACTGAATTCAAATCAATTTTAACGAAACAAAGATTCATGGGAGGAACAACATTCACGGATTTAGCTTTGGATAAAGCTTTCGACGAGTTTAATGGACCAGGTCGCAACGGAGACTCCCATCCGGTTGCTATTGTTTTCACTGATGGCTTCAGTAGAACCGATCCACTACCGAATGCGAAGAAACTACATGATAAATCCATCCCGGTGTTCGCCATCGGGGTCTCTGATGGACATACAGTGAATGAAAGAGAGTTACGGGATATCGCTACTGACCCTGCCCACGTCTATCTTGATACAAACTTTCAAGCTCTTAAAGATACTCTTGTCCAGCTTTCAAAAACTTGCTAATCTCCAATAATCCTTTTTCAGAACAAATAATCCTTCATTTATATTCAAAGTTTAATAGTGAAATAAACATTGTGTATTCGATTTTTTTGAACTTTTTATTTACCGTTCTGCAAAGCTTCTCCTGCGTTCTCGAGTCTCGTTCCGACAGCGTTCTCGGTTTGTCCAACGATGTTTCCAGCACCGTCGTAGATGTATCTGACTCCGTTTCCCAAAGTTTCTCCAGTATAAGCAACCCCGTTGCGGACTCCGTTACCAAAGTTAGAGATACCGTTTCCTGTAAGTTTAAATAGTTTATAAGGTCGAAAATCTCATAATGAAATGAAAGAAAAATAATCAAGATTCCTACCAGCACCATGCCACCAGTTTTGGAATCTATCTTTTGCATTAGTAAACCATTCACCGGCCCCTTCCTTCATGTTCTCGAATCCATCTTCTAAAATTGCGAAAGTCGAAGAAAGCAAAAGAGAAAGAAAAGTAAATACATGGAAAAATCACTTACCAACTGCGTTCACAGCTCCGGAAACTTTATTCCGAGCGGCATCTCCGAAGTTAGAGAATCCGTTTCCTGAAATAAATTTAGTAAAAATAATTTCATAATCATCAACATACTAAGATTAGTGATTCCATCAGCCACATTGTTGACACCATTGTCGATATGTCCGGCAACTCTTTGTTCAGCCGGTTCTTGCTGTAAAAATCATCAAATACTTATCTTAAGATCAGGAAATTACCGTAAAGCAAGAATGGATCAGAGCTACTAGAAGAAAAACGACGATATATTTCATTTTTTTCCGGATAGATTGACAAAAATGAAAAATAACTCCAGACAGTCTCGATTTGACGTTTCTGGACAACCTGCCTTACTTCAGCTGTGCCTCTGTCAGGAATAAATAACTGGTTGAGTTGACTCGCGCAATGTCAACCTCAACGCTTGATCGCTCAATGACATCTAACATGCGTCAACGATCATTTTCAATCTTTTCCGCAAACTCTCGGAAGAGAATTCGAAGTTCTGTAGCAACTTTCCGAAGTTTGCAAAACGTCATTCTTAAATGAAAAATAAATGAGTCATTCATCGGAATGGTAGTAATGCATAATACTTTATTTATCAAACAAATACAATATAGAAAGTAATTTTCATTTGTGAATATTAAAGGTTTCTAAATACATATTTGGGTTCATTCGAAATTACATGAGGTTTTTATGAGAAGATGCCGGTGACTTTGTCTCGAATGGAGCCAGCAACGTCGCCTGGAAAAGATAAATTAGATGTTTGAAAGATAATTACATATTTAAAAACAGATCAAGTTATTCAACCTTGGAATTGATAAATATTTTTTCCTGCTAATCCTTTTTTGATAGACTTCAAACGCGTCTTTCGCTATTTTTACATCTGCCATTTTTTTTGTATATTTGTCCATCTACCTTTTTAATCGAATTGGCTAAATTTATCTATTTGTTTGTGAAACTACTTAAAATCTATTGATACAAAATAGCAAATTATCGCTTTTTGTGTTAATAATTTTTCTAAACTTATCAGAAGCTGTTTACTTACAAGCTACTACTATATAAAATTATCTAAAAGAAATAGCACATTATTTTTGAATTCGAGGTCTGGATCTAGAGATAACTGATTATACAATTTTTAGAAAACTATTTTTCAATTTTTTGCCAAAATTATTCCAAATATGAATTTCCCTATTTTTGACTATCTGAAATATTAACGCATTTGTCCTGATTTAATAATAAATCTTTTATATTTTTCTGGACTCTTTTTTCTAAAACCAGCAACGAGACATGTTTTGAATCTTTTTGCCTTCTCTACTTATTTTTGAAAAAAAGCATTAGTCTCGAGAAACAAATTCTTCAAGTGAATAGTTATAAATAAACATGGTTTTTTACGACAACAGATAGAAATTTTAAGGAACAACTGTAAACTTATTTTTGTACATTTTGTTTTCGAATGTTACCTGTAAAATTAAAATTCCATCAGGATTCGTTTTTAAGAGATGAACGAAAACGAGTCTTCACTATTTTTTGTTTACTAGATTAAAAGAGACTAAAAAACTCGATGATCATCAAAACCAGTACTAAAAGTCAATTCACTACTTTTTCCGAAATGAAGGTTGAACAAATCAACTTATTTTAATGAAACATTAAATCCTTACTTATAGTAGTACCGGCTTTTGAAAGGATACCCTCGCCTTCTTCGGCATTTTCGTTAGCTTTCTCCTTGGCTTCTTCGGCAGTTTCTTTAATACCTTTCTTGGCTTCGTCTACTTTGTTTCCAGCTTCATAACAGGTATCATCAACGCTATCTCCAACAGTTTTACCAGATTCATTGATACCCTTCTTTACTTTATCATACCCAGCAGCTGCAGCATCTCCGGCTCTCTCAGAAGCACCTTTGATTTTTTCTCCGGCGGTATGCAATCCTCCCTTGACCTTTTCATAGCCAGCAGATGCAGTATCCTTAATCTTCTCACCAGCAGCATTCAAATCTTCTTTACCTTTCTCAACGTCATCTTGGGTTATTTCTCTTCTATCTCTGGTTGCATCACTGACTTTCTCAGCAGCAGTATGCACTCCTTCCTTTGCCTTTTCATAACCTCCAGCTGCAGTGTCTTTAGCACCTTCAGCAACATCACCGATTTTCTCTCCCGCAGCATTCACTCCTTCTTTAGCTTTTTCATAACCACCAGCAGCAGTATCCTTAATCTTCTCACCAGCAGCATTCACTCCTTCCTTAGCTTTTTCATAACCGCCAGCTGCAGTATCCTTGGCACCTTCAGCAACATCACCGATTTTCTCTCCCGCAGCATTTACTCCTTCCTTAGCTTTTTCGACTCCACCAGCAGCGGTATCTCTGACACCTCCGGCAAGGTCACTTATCTTTTCACCAGCAGCATTCAGTCCTTCCTTAGTCTTCTCAACTCCAGCAGCAGCAGTATCCCTGACTCCGCCAGCAAAATCACCGATTTTCTCTCCTGCCGCACTTAGTCCTTCTTTTGTTTTCTCATAACCAGCAACAGCAGTATCTCTGACTCCTCCAGCAATATCACTAATTGTCTCTCCTGCAGCATTCACTCCTTCCTTAGCTTTCTCATAACCAGCAACAGCGGTATCTCTGACACCTCCGGCAAAGTCACTGATCTTTTCACCAACTGTATTCGCTCCTTCTTTAGCTTTTTCATAACCTCCAGCTGCAGTATCTTTAGCACCTTCAGCAACATCACCGATTTTCTCTCCCGCAGCATTTACTCCTTCCTTAGCTTTTTCATAACCGCCAGCTGCAGTATCCTTGGCACCTTGAGCCAAATCACCGATTTTCTCTCCCGCAGCATTCACTCCTTCCTTAGCTTTTTCATAACCACCAGCAGCAGTATCCTTAATCTTCTCACCAGCAGCATTGAAATCTGCTTTACCTTTCTCAATTTCTTCTCGGGTTATTTCTCTTCTGTCCCTAGTTGCATCACTGATTTTTTCACCAGCAGTATGCAATCCTTCCTTGGCTTTTTCATAACCAGCAGATGCAGTATCTTTAATCTTCTCACCAGCAGCATTGAAATCTGCTTTACCTTTCTCAATTTCTTCTTGGGTTATTTCTCTTCTGTCCCTAGTTGCATCACTGATTTTCTCAC